>JAQLOL010014295.1:0-11878 GCA_029783665.1 Naso thynnoides
GACTGTCTGGTTTCCTGTTTCTGCTTTTGTCAGTGCTAATCTATTGGTTGTTGATCGTGTAACGTCACTGCGACTTGCCATAATATCAACACGTTTGATATTATCGCAAGCCCAAGACTAGGGAAAGACTGGTATGAAACACGGTCGCAGACTGCAGATTACCACCTTAAATTTAACGATCAGGATGACAGGAGCGCGCCGAGACTCCAGCAAGACTCCTAAAGTCCCAAAGACTGTCGGTTTTTAGTCTGGGACTGTGAAAATTGTTTGGTGTAAGCCCAGCATTAGTGTTACAACCATACAAGATGCAGTCAAGAAACTCAGCGAGTTCGTGGGTAAAATCCAAGTAAACTCATGAGTAATTTTGTAGTAGGGTAACAATAACTGTTGACTAGCCATGGTTCAGAACCATGGATGTAAGGTTGCATTTGGATGGTAAGGACACGTCCCCACCAACATCTTGGGAACAGAATGGTCCCCACCCATACTTGTGTGTTGTTGTATAATAGTAAAGTCATTGTTCATTCTGACGTGATCTACCACAGACTACGGCTGAGGCCCTGTGTCACCTGACCTGCAAACTGAGAAATCAACTGCTAGCGAGGTGTGCTGACAACATGTTTTTCACTTTGTAACCTAATGCATGGTGCAAACAAAAAGAGAGGGGACATCAGGAGCTTTGTCACAACCCAGAGTGCAAAAAATAGATAGTGAGATGCGCTCCGCTGGATAAAAAAAGTCAAAATCTGTGTTAAAATCAGCAGGATGAGTGCTAAACTAGCAAGTTGCCATAAGATTAGGCATACATTATGATGTGTTTAAGGTCTGCTCGGTGAAATGATTATCAGGCGTCATCATGATGGGTTCAAATGTTGGAAAATTTTGTTTTGCATATTTTTTACATAAAAAAATATATATATATGAAAACAAATATAATTTTAATGTCGTTTACGACATAAAAATCATTCATCTCTAATACAAGGGAAGAGATGTATTGCACCAGATTATGGCTCTAAGCTAATTTCCATCTGCAGTCCCTGCAAAAGATAAAATACAACGCACATTACATAAACACACAACAAGAAGTAAACATAAAAATGACAAACACTGAGCCAGTGTAGATAAACAATACATTATATAAAAGACATACGGGAGTCCCCCTCTTCCTCTTTACCCAAAAAAGGTGCAGGCACTCTCTTGTTAATTCATACCTACAAGGTACAGTAGAATAATAAATTTGTTTATAGTCTCATGAAACCTTAGACAAATGCCATCATTAATAAAGTTGACATATTCAGTCATGAGCTTATTTAAACAAAAAATCTTGCATCAGAACAAGTTGGTTCCATGCAATCCTATTCACTCATTAAATGGGACTGTAGTTTCAAAATGTATGTACTGTTTATGTTAGGCCCATTGATCACTTTATCAGGTTATACATTGGAAACTCGACAGAGACAGAGAAAGGAGAGAGAGCTGCAAGCTGCAAACAGCTGTTTCTAAACACCTGTCCCTGCTGATTTTGACAGAGGATCATTTCTAAATCTATATACTCGATATAACATGTAATATAATGTTTTGAATGTTGTCCTCATTTGGGCTTTTTATAAAGGCATTAATAATAATTAGCATGACGTGTTGGACTGGGATGTGAGTTGTATTCTAGCATCAGTATGAGGGTTAGCATTGCATTCGTTGGCTAATGTGTGTCTAAAGTGTCAGGTGTTGTGTCCCGACCAGTGTTGAGACTAAACGCTGTTGGGGTTGAAACTTCAAGATATTGACAATTTTAGCAGCTGGTTTGATCCCATTGCAACGTAATCTACAGTTCCTTCGTTAATTCAATCTAGTATCAACATGTCCAACACTAAATCACTGCAAAACCAAAGACATTTGCATTATCTGCTACTGTAGCAATTTGTGCTTATTTCTAAAAAACAAATGTTTGCCTGTACACAAAACAGTGAACATGGTTAGCATCATTGCTGCCTCACATCACAAATAGTTTTGTTCTTGTTAGCATGAAAGAATGCAAAAGTTTGGATTTTTTTTCAAAGTGTTGCTCTCCTTTTGATTCCCCAAAATCCTCTGGTAACACTTAAAGCATCTATCTCTAGTGCATTATGAATATTCTCACATGTATAATGCGTTATAAAGTTCCTATAGTGCTGTATAATCGTAGTTATATGCAAAGTTAGGGTTAACCATCTTTTAATGGTCCTGCAGTTTGCCCTTCACATTGTCGCTCCACTCAGCCGGACATATCGCTGCCCACATCAGCGCAGTGATTTCATGCTGCTTGGGTTTGGTGTCAGTGCTCTCACCTGCCAAAGCAAACGAATTAAACGAACGGTGGTCAGATTAAAAGGTTTTCAGGGATGGAAACATCAGTTTATTTGGGACTAAAGCAAACTGGTTTAGACTTGGACTTAGCATTAAGGGGGAATTCAAGTATTATTAAAAACTAAAACTAGTTTCTTTCTTAACTTTATTTGCCACAAACACAGCTTACATATCAATAAAATGATACATCTAAATTAATTGTTTAGCCCTAATCAACAAGATTGACATTGTTACTGTAGTAGTATTGACCTGCGTGACACACCACTTTACCTGGTGTTGAGGGGGGGGGGCTTTCTTTATCCTCTTGAAAAATGTGGTCTCATGTTGGCCTATAATGCCCAACAGCATTTGTCTTCTTTTGCTCTGTAGAGGACGTCATTGAAAATTCATGTCTCGTTTTGTCACCTTTCTGCACACCCATGAGACTGTGTGAAGTGTATGTCTGTGACGACTACCTCAACATTACAATATTTTCTTGTGGTGTGTCGCCATCGTGTGGCAAACATCAACACTACAGCAAGATTAACCCTTCAATTCGACATTTAAGCATCCTAGCATACAGTGGACCAACTGTAGATTACTCAACCTGTTTGAATATTTTTCTTTAGGTGTGTATTTAACATATGTTCCCAGAGCTTCCACATCACTTGCTATGTTCTATTAATAGAAGCTTTTCCACAGGAGTGAACAGTTTTCGAGAATTCAAGTAACGTTACTCTGTCACAGTTAAATGCACAGAAACGTGAGAGCAGGAGCTCCACCCAGGAAAACAAGTTCAGCAAACCACAAATGAAACACTTGTCACCCACTGAAAAAAATGCTGATTAACACTTTACTGACGGCATGCATCCATAATGCATTGTGAACATATTAATACTGTGTTATAATAAACCTATAGTGCTGTATGATCATAGTTACCCTAAGCATGACCATAATCAAAACCACCTATAACACGTTATAAGTGTGTTCATAATGTGTTATAGATGCATTATAGAGGCACGCTTCATAGAAAGTGTTACCAAATGTTGAATGTAAAACATTAGCACATCATCATGACAAGGCAGGTTGACAGGAACTTAACTTCCTGTTTGGTGGAGCAATGAGCTGAAGTGGACTGATGCTGTAGCTGTAAATCCTGTGTGTGTGTGTTGCTGTTCCTGTTTGATTCAGACGAGTATGCTGAATTATCTCCTTTATCATAGTTTAATATGTCAGCTGTAATTATTGCCAGAGTTCTTTCAGGCAGGTTAACCTACTGATTCCACATTGCATCTCTTCTGTCTTGGTAAATAAACTACAAATCCACCATTCTGTTTAACAAAAATGAACAGCTTCAGTATTTGGCTCTGAACTTTAATGTCTTAAAGTCACATCTCACTTTGTCAGCAGCAGATGTTCTACTTGCTAATGTCATTGTGTTAACCCTCTATTTTAAGTATACAGCTCAATAGTTAGGTAGCAAATTATCCTTTATTAGCATTCTAATGTCTTAAATGCTTATCATATGTTAAACATGTTAATAACTATTGGATGATACTGATGTTCAGCATATAAACTGCTTGTTAGCTTCATGCCGATAGCATTCTAATCTGTAGCCATAAAAAAAAACCAGCTAATCCTTAAACAATCAGTCATTAATATTAAACTGAGAAATTAAAAATTAACAGTCTGACTCAAAAGACAAAAAAAGTAAATGAATAAATTATAACATTCAAATCAGTGGTATAGGATTTTTTTTTTCTTTTGGGGGCTTTTTTTTCCTTTATTGATTACCTTTATAATTTGATTGATTGATTGATTGATTGATTACCTTTATAATTTTTGTTGAAAACTTTATAATTTCGTTGAAAATCCAGTAAATGGAAACTGATTAAAAAATTTGTTTTGATAAATTATTTAATCTATTGTTATTATTATTATTGTTATCGTTACTATTATTATTATTATTATTATTATTATTATTATTATTATTAGTTACTGATTTAGAACAAAGGTAAGGTTTGGCATCCTTTAGGCAGCTGTGAGGCTTGCTACTGTAATTTTCAACTACGGCAGTCTACGAACCTGTTCACTGTATATTTAGCAAGAAACTTTCTGATTGCTTTCATATGGTGTTTATTCCATCACACTTGCAATACACGTGAGTTCTAATCTCTTTTTGCATGTTGCACGTGTATCTATTTTAGTATGAGTGTATGTGACTGTGTGCGAGTGGTCAGCATTGGGATAGAGTGCGTCTCAGTGGTTGCTGCAGTGTGAATGTACTTCCTGTGAGCCTGCAGCAGCAGTTTGTCACTTCTCTTTGTAAAATATCTGATCTAAGCGCTGCAGAAAGAACAACGCACACATGGTGGGCAGCACAATGTTTCTGTCTCTTCCTTGAGAACAAACAGCAACAGGATGTCATTTTGAATTACGATTTGTTGCCATGATTTCTTTCTTTGAGCTATCAGTGCAGTCTTTCCTCTTTATTGCCCTGAAGATACTGGATCCAATTCGATGAAAAACTCTGAGTCCACGTGAAGCTCGTGATAGTTTAGTGGTTTCATCTGTCAAGTCCATTTCTTTTATGTGCAGAAAAGAAAATGAAAGAGGGAGGACAGATTAAAAAAACTTCTTCATCGTGTTGGACTTCAAATACCACGAACATGTTCCGGTAAGAGAGAAGACAGAAAACGTGAAAATATGAATGCAAAGATTCTGATCTCTTTGATGCCTGTCGCAACATGCACATCAGCACCTGGACTGCTTTCAAACAAAGGTGTCATAAGCAAATGACATTGGCTTTTCAAGTTTTTAATGTTCTACATAAGACTGTCTGTGGTATCTGGTCTCTAAGGGGTGACCTAACACCTTTTCAAAATATCAAATCTGGGCCCGCTCATTGTTCCGACGGCTCACTGTTCCGCCTGCGTGTGTGAGACGCACCAACGGGCCGGCGTTCTGACTATTTCTGCTACCTATTGAAATGTGCTTCTTTGCAGTTCTGTGCATGCTTAGTGGAAACTGGTTAAGTTTAGGCATGGAGCATGAGCATGAGTCCCACAGCCAGTTAAAGAGTGGTGCTGCCACCATGAGGTAAAAGGAGGAATTACATTTTGAAACTCATGATTTATTAATTCTGTTTGACAGTGCTGGCATGCCAAAAATAACACACATAAAGACAGAAGCCGCAGTTCCTAAAATCTGAATTTGTGCCGTGATTGGCCCCTGTGCCAGATTTTGGACATGTCTGGCATATGTGTTTACACACACACACACACACACACACACTTGTGCAGCTATCTTTGTGGGGCCTTTACATTGACTTCCATTCATTTGTAAAGCCTAACCCAAACCCTTACTCTAACCCTAACCTTAACCAGTTTAAGCCCCAGCTTAACTGGAACCTGAACTCAATGCAAACCTCACCCCTAAACTTAAGTCTTTACCCTAAAATTTAACGTTTAAGTCTGACAAAGATTGTCAGATCCTACACCATGAGTGAAAATTCAGGTTTTGAACCCCACAAACATCGAAAAACAAACAAAGAAACACACTCACACACCTACAGGTGACAAAAATACCACAGCTCCTTACCCTCATTGCTGAGATGTTTCCCTTGAGAAGTATCACACACACCAAACTTTTAGGTCTGCATCAAACTGTCTTGGTGCTGTGCATCAATTTCTCCTTTACATCCTGTTCTTGTCCACTTTATTTACATCCTGTTCTTGTCCACTTTATTTACATTGTGCTTCTGTCTGGTGCACTGGTAGGATTGTGAATATGTTTGCTCAGGAACAGGAGATTAACAAGCTGTAGAAACCTAAATGTAACACCCTCTATACTTTGGAATAGGTGAAAATAGTGTTAAGACTAAGTCAGTCAGTGTTTACCTTCATGTAGGCTGATGCTTTTCACAGTCACAGGGTTCAAACATTCTTTCGGTCAAACAAAGGAATCAGCTCAATCTGCCAAAATTGAGGCTGCAAGTGGCTACGAACAGGTTTCAGGCTTCACAAAGCTCAGGAAAGTCACTTCAGCTGGTTTAATAGATTACAGTTTACAGATTAAGGAGGACCGAGACCAGCTGCACACTTGCTCTGTCATGGCGAAGCCTGCAACAGTAAATTCCTTTCTCACAACCAGCCGGTGAAACAGAGTAAAATATTATACAAGAAACACAACAACACGTAGGGCAATGTAGAAAAAGTCACTGCCCATTTTAATGTGAGTGAGTAGAAACATCCACTGTGGCGAGGCTGTAAGATTATGGAAAAAATGATAATCACAGTTATTTAGATCAATATTGAAATCCCGATTATTTATCACCATATTTTTTTTTTTAACCTATAAGGTTATTCGTTTTGGCCTTCATGATTTTTTAAATGTTTTTTAGGTGGCTGAGCGAGCTGTTTCGATTTTGGTGCAGACAAAAGTCTTTTGCACTCTTTGCTGAATTCCAAAATTCTGATGATGATGTTTCAAGGGATTTGATTTTCTTACTTTGCATATTTGCTCTGTCATTACTCCTCTACTCTGCGCTGCTGCTGCTGCAGAACGTGCGTTTGGGGCCTGATTTACTAAAGGTTTGTGTGTGTGAACATGTGCAAAGTTGACATCACCTGCAAACAAATGTGCAAACTGATCTCCTAGAGGTGCACAATAAGGACTGCGTCTTTCAAATGAGCAAGACAGCGCACACTGTCGATTCAGCACCTCCGCCTCGATGGAAATGCAACACGGGGCGTTGTTACACAAGTGCGCAAAATACAGGGAGGAGAAAATTCAAACACATTTATTTAGCACAAACACTTTGACTTATCAAGCATGAAAGTGATTTCAGTGACTGCAGTTTGTCTTTAATACGGTTAAAGGGGAGGTGTTAATCAATTTCCTTTTATCTCATCTGTTTTTGCACATGAACTCTTGTAGCCAAACGAAACACAACATTCACAGCCACTGTAGCCTGAAGAAAATTACATCCATATTTGTCTTCATATTACTCTTTTCTTCTTTGCAGTTGGTGCGTCTCTCCTCTAGTGTGCTCCTCTCCTCCCTCGCCGTCTCTTTTTGCCTTTGAGCCGCTCATTCTCCGAACTCTCCGTGGCAGAAACCACGGAAACACTCCAAACCCTCATTTAAATCCCGCCCCCTCCACCATGTTCGCACCTGTGGTCAGTAACACAATCATTCTTAGCAGATCACTGCAAAACATCCACCAGCAAAACATGCAGTATGTTTGAGCGCGCACGCAGTTTAGTACTCTGTATTTGGGATGTCAGGAAATCAGGCCCTTGTTGTCATTACAGGAACATTTTGGTCGCCCCCTTGTGGCTGCCTGTTGATTTATTTGATTTGATTTGATAGCAGAATTGTTATTGGAGGAGGCATCTTAAACTTCAATCAATCATTTTCACATCATCGTGAGAAGCCCAAATCCTGATTATTATTCAAATTATTATGCAGTCATTGTAATATTTAACATTTTTAAATATACAGACCTTCAATTTGGAACAGTAGAAGAAAAAACAATGTCATTGTGTTGTAGCAGCAAAAAAGAGGCTCAGACACTTTATGAACTCTCCCTTCACTTCCACTCTCTGGCTGCTGCGTGTGCCGGTTTGTGTGTTTGCCTTTCTTTTAATGCTCTTTGTTTGAACGATTGTGTTTACATACTGTGTGTCTCCGTCCATGTGTACTCTGCTTTGTGCATATTTGTACACGAACAAATCCAATCCTTGTAAGATATCCTGGTTTTGTGGATTCATAAGTGTGTGTTGTGTGTGTGTGTGCTGAACATGTTAACATGTTACATGTTAAAGTGCTGCTTGGATATGACACTGAACGCTAAATTGGTTTTAATCACAGACATATATACACATGGGCACGACTGCCATCCTGCGTCGGGGGAAGCTGTGTGTACATACGGCGTTAGTCAGTGGAGGCAGAGGTTAATCGACAATCAAAATCATCGTCGCTGAATTTTCAACTGGTTTTGTTTGTTACAAAAGAGCAAACATGCATTTATGATCCAGGATACTTAAAAATGCAGGTTTTCATACCAAAATACTGAATCTTATGTAGATAGTGAACAGTCGCTCTAAAATGAATTCATGTAATAGAAGAATACACTTTTTTAAAAATCTTGGACATGTGCCATTTTACATGTTAGGTTGCAATAAAATGTACACAGTATGGCTGTCCATAGCTGCAGTGTTATAATCGCATATTCCAATAAAAATATTGTATTGTGGAAGTGAACATAAATGACTCCGGGCTGCATGTTTATTCAAGAGATGGACATTAGATTTGTTTCATTTAAATGTATTTTAAAAAAGTTGTCTCCGCTCACGGGAGCCTGGACTTAGAAACAATGAACGACATTTGTAACAATAAACAATAAAAGACAAAAATGGGCAGGAGCAGAGAGCAGCGCGCCACTTCAACATGCTGCACACATCACACACAACAGTCTCACACATCATCTGTCTCAGCTAGAGCTGCAACAATTAATCAAGTGATCGATTAATCCATTGTAAGAAAATTGATCGCCCACTGTTTTAATAATCGATTAATAATTTTAGACTTTTTCAAAAATAAAAATGTTAAAGGAATTGCTGGTTTAGTCTCTGAAATGTGAGAATTTGCTGTTTTACTATGTAATTTATAAATAATAAATAAATAATAAATAAGGAGTTTTATGTTTTAGGTTGTTTTTTGGACAAAAGAAGTGATTTGAGGACGTCACACTGGGATCAGGGGAATTGAGATGAACATTTTTCACACTTTTTTGACATTTCATGGAACAAATGATGAATCGATTAATCGTAAAAATAATGGGCAGATTAATCGAAAATAAAAATAATCACTGGTTGCAGCCCTGCTCTCAGCAAGTTAACTTTTTGTACATAAAATAAAAATCACTGAGCAGCAAATTATTTTAGAAATTCAATTTCAATAAGAGCATATTTAGAATTTATTAAATGAATAATAAAAAACTAAAAAAATAAAATAAAAAACTAAAAAACTAAAAAATACTAAAAAATTAACTTGCTCTCAGCAAGTTAATTTTTTGTATCTAAAATAAAAATCACTGAAAAAAATCAACAAATTATTTTAGAAATTTAATTTCAAAAAGAGTATACTTAGAATTTATAAAATGAATTTGTTCTAGAACTACTGTTTACTATCTACATAAGATTCAGTATTTGGTATGAAAACCTGTATTTTTAATTTAACCAAGTACTGTATCATAAGTAAGTGTTTGCCATTCGTAACAAACCAAACAGCTTGAAAATCGATTGAAAATTTTGTGAGTTATAATGATTTTAATCGATAGATCTTTGCCTCCATCAATGATGCTGAAACTTAATGCTGATGAACTGCAAAATGAGTTTTGCAGAGTTCAGTAACACTTTGTGTGTCATCCTGTACAAAATTCTTTTCTGCGCCCTGCACAAAGCCTCCCCAGTGGTGCAGGTCAGAGTTCTGAACAGTTTCAACGCTGTAAAGCTGCGAATAAGCTGAACTCAAATACAGACAAAATCATCGAGGTCCAGTAATTACTCTGGCCAGACCTGATGTAGAGCACTGACAGGTGAAGAGGGCGGCTGAGGGGTAAAACGGGCCCTGTCCTCTCCAACTGCACCAAATCCATCTGACAGGAACACAAACAAACACACGTGACATTACTGTAACTATGTCATAAGTGTTGCACGAATTCCTCCAACTGCCCCCTGACTGTAATGACAACCCTAACTGGCAGAAAAAGGCTCTGCGTCTTGTGAGAGAACGTGTCAGCTGTCAGGAATAAAAATGAAGATTAACTTGTTGGTTATGGCTTACACACAGACACACACATACACACTTAATTACACACACATACTGGGGCTGCAACTAACAGTTATTTTCATTACTGATTAATCTGCCGATTATTTTTACGGTTAATCGATTAATCATTTATTCCATGAAATGTCAAAAAAGTGCTAAAAGTGTGCATCTTGATTTCCCACAGCCTAATGTGACGTCTTTAAACTGCCTCTTTGGTCCAAACAGCAGCCCAAAGCACAAAGACTTCTCATTTATGATCATAAATGACACAGAGAAGCAGCAAATCCTCACTTTTTTATTTTTTGACTTTTTTATTTGAAAAATGACTGGAGCGAGGCGCCTGGTGGCTCAGTTGGTAGAGCAGGTTCCCCATATAGCCTACAGAGACAGAGACAGAGGCCAGCAGTTCGATTCCACCTGTGGCTCTTTGCTGCCTGTCATTCTCTCTCTCTCTCTCTCTCTCTCTCTCTCTCTCTCTCTCCCCTGTTTCCTGTCCACTCTTCAGCTGTTCTATCGAAGAAACAAAGGCACAAAAAGCCAAAAAAAATCTTTTAAAAAAAGGTTGAAATGATTAATCAATTATCAAAATAGTTGGGGAATAATAATTAATTGTTGCAGCTCTAACACACACACACACACACACAAAATCAACCAAATTACAAGATCATGTGCTGTAACTAACTTCCTGTTATGATAACACAACTCTCCCTTATTTTACAGAATTTGGTTTCATTATTTAATCTAAATATAACCGACAAAAAACAAGTGATATAAAAACAATAACATCATTTTCTCAGTGTCAAGACTGTGGATTAATATTTTCTTTTTTTGAACAGAAAAAATATGATCATAATTCAGATCTATCCAAATATCACAATTACACTTTTTATATTGTCACTGGTCCCTTAACCTGAAACTTCTCAACATAATGAAACAATCCTTAAAAGATCTTTGTAATATTATTATAATTTTGGATACTTTGAAGTTGCAACTGCAGTCTCCATCAACAGAAATGTTCTACAATATATATAAATATATATAACTAAGTAAATTCTCTTTTACGCCATTAAGTTGATTTATTATTTTTATGTGTTGTAGATCTTATTAAAGGTATGAAAATTTTTAAACATGTGAAATGCACAGTATAAGCAAATGCTCAAGTAGAACATGTGACACATTTTTAGCACTCAAATTGCTAGGCTACGTAACAGTGTCATTAATGTTTGCATGTGCAGCACATATTGGTTTAAACACTGAATAATACAAATTTGGATTTGAATGTTTTTGTTGAAGTTCAGACAGCAGTCTTCAAAGTTCAGGACTTGCGCGAAGCCTTTGGCACATGAATGTGTCATTCACTCCGTGAAGGCACATGACTCGGTTTAGGCTTATCTTGTTTGGCCTGGACAGATATTTGCTGTTTGCTCAGTTTATTTTCAGGGCTGGTTTTTTTTTACAGCATTAATAAGGACGCGGAAACAATTCCTGGCAAACCTTTCGCTGCGTTCAAGTTCCACCTGTAAGTTGGTCAGTGCTGTGTTTTTTTGTTTTCCAAAAGGTGATATATATTTAAATTTGAAGGTTCTGGTGATTTATTTGGAGTTTTCAAGTGGTAACAATAAAATTGAAACAAAGTTGTGAAAAACAAACAAAAAAGAAAAAGAAAAGAAACAAAACATTGAAACTGTGAACTTTAGGCCTATTTATGTTCAAGCAAATT
>JAQLOL010014296.1:0-11874 GCA_029783665.1 Naso thynnoides
AGCAAACAAAAGGCAGACACACACACACACACACACACACACACAAAGGGAACATGCATGGACACCCAGACACACTATTGTGTTAGCATTATCATGAGGACACACAACATTTGTTAATTCATTACGGTAACATTGATCAATGTTTGACTTCATTCCCAAATCAGTTTCTGTAAACACAGATAAAACTGATTAAATGTGATAAGCTGCTTGCACCTTGTCAACCAGTTTGCGAAATTCTCAGAGATTTTCCCAATGCGTATCACAAAGGCAAGAGGCAAGCAAGCTGGCAGTCACAGACATTTAATCTGAAAGGTTTGTGAGGCTCATTAAAAGATAGTTTCCCCTGTTACCCTGCGCTCAGCCTCCTCTCACAGAAACTTCTCCAGTAATCAGATTTTAAAACTCTCAAACAAAAAAGCAAAAAGTGTCATGCTTGTCCTCAAGAAAACCAAGGAAATTAAGGCTTTTTTCCTTAATTTGAAATTGATTCTGATATCCGTTGATGACAGGTTTTTATTTGGTTTTCAACGCAGCATTTAATTGGTTATAGTAAATCCAAGTGGCAAGTCTCTCTTGCATCAAAAAAAAAAAAGGATAAATGATACTCCAACTCTGGCCATACTTATGGGAAGATTTTAAGACTGGGGATGTTGTCTCTTTGTTTTAGCATTCTTAACAATAGAACAAAATAATAACAATTATTGGTAACAGATAAATTTGCCTCTCTGGCATGAATGTGCCCGTATGCCTGGGATCAGCCCGTGCACTAAACATTTTGTTCCCTCCTTCTTCTGCTGTCATTGTATTGTTGTCCATGCGGTATTGTCGTTCGGGTGGAAACAAACTCGTTGGCGGAACATTTCCACATATTGAAGGAAACCGGGAGAGGACGTTAAAACGGGAGTCTGCCGGGGAAAATGGGAGGGTATGACTCTGTCGCTGCCTCCTGTAGTTCTGAGGTCAGCTCCAGTGACTGGCCAGCTGGGGAGCAGAGTGGCTTGATGATGGAGCCATTGACTCAGAAGGATAATAATAATAATAATAATAATAATAATAATAATATGCATTTTATTTGTAATGCACTTTACATTTGAAACAAATCTCGAGGTGCTAATGGATGGAGCTGGACAGTAGTCTTATTCAGTACAATGGGTGAACCATAAATTACAGCTTTGTGATTTGTCGCTAGAGGTTGGCAAACTAATTGATGAACACTCTTATGGTGGACTGAGCCTCTTCTGCTGATGGGGAGTGTTTGACATGTGCTTGGATGGGAACTGATGTCATTCTCATGCTTTTTTTGGTGGTAGCAAAGGTTCTTAACAATAAAGAAAGCTAACAAAATAACAAAAACTAGATGGGATTTTTTTTAACTGAAACAAAATTTAAAACAAAGCTTTATGAAAAAAGGTTAACTAACTATAACTGTATTGTGTGTTTACAAAACTAACTAATATAAACTAAAATTGTGTAGGAAATATCCTTAGTTTGTGGCTTTGTCATGTATTTTGGATGGATGTTCAATCTATCTTCCGAGATCTAGTGTATGTTCGGTCTTTCTCCCTCTGTGTGTCAGGCTGCCAGTCAGTCCACAGCCCTCGCCTTGTTGGTGACTTGTGTTACACAGAATAAACCAATCTGACTAGTATCATGGCAGCAAGGGCTGAGGTCGGGAGAAAGCAGCAAAGTCCGATAAGGGTTTACTTTGATGCATTGACGGACAAGAGCAAGTGCCTCAGATGTTAAGATAGCAGCGCACAGAAGTGCATCAGCTCACAGCTCTCTCGATTCCTGTGTTATGTTTGTGTTCTGCAATTTCATTGTATGTTTGCATATAATGACATAAAGTTCTATTCAGCTCCATTCACTAGAGGATGATGAGAAAATATGTGGAGCGTAAAAGGCAAAAACCCAACAGAACCTAAAGGCACATAGAAATGTTAACCTACATCACCTTGAAAAGGTCAACCAAAGCACGGAGCCAGAGCAGCGCCCTCAGGTGGCAGAGACGAGCAGCCAACTCTGCTACACTGATTTAACTGGCATGATAGCCAGTGGTAAGTTAATTCATACCGAGACTAAAAACGGGAGCAGGACTTTTTTTTTTTTCTTTTTTGAAGTTTTCTATTACAAAAGACTTGGTCTGAACTTTGTGAATCTCACCCATCATTAATACTCCATATTACTAAAAAAGGCTTCACATAAAACTAGAAACTCATGAAAACTAAACTAAAACAAAACCAAGAATAAAAGAAAAATAAAAACTAATCCAAACTACAAAACTCGCTTCAAGAACTAATTAAAATTAAACTGAAATTCAAAGCGAAAAGTATGAAGGAAATAAATATAAATACTGATGAAAAATCTGAAAGTATTATTACCTTGTTAGAAGCAAGCGTGTCTGCAAACAAGATAATATAGTAACTTGAATTTAACAATATCATGGTGGGCCTAATAATGCCTTTGCTTATAAGTGCAAGTGTGTTTTTAAACAAGCAGACATAACTTGGGTTGAACAGATGGAATGGAACAAAGCAAAAATGAAACGGATGAACAGAAGGCGTCAGAGACAGAAAAATGGCAAGCTGTAAGAGGAAGGATGACGAAGGAAGCATGAGGATGTGCAGCAAAAGGGGAAAGAAAGCAAAAGTTGGAATGGTAAAAAACAAGTTAAGAAAAATCATGTAGGAGGACGTCTGTCCTAACTTTTTTTTTTTTCTTCCTGCCTTCTGGGCTCTTTGATGAGGGCGACCAATCTGTACCTGTCAACCGTGCTCGAAGACAGCAGGAGTTCACCAAGCAGAGAAAATACACATCTGATTGCTCTGCCCAGTGACAGGGCCACAGGGAACATGTCACACACAACACACACAACACACACACACACACACACACGCACACACATCAGTTATACCAAATGAGCGTCTACACAGAACAGGATGTACTTAATGAGAGATGAGTCAGTCCAATGAATGGCAGAAACATCAGAAATGGAATACAGTTTCATCAGAATGTTTTCATCGGAGTATTTTACCTTAAAATAGGAATCGTTGTATTTTTGTAACCTTATAATAATCCCCTTACTGAGAGAGCAGGTCCTACTCAGTGTGAGTCCACCATGTTTTCTGCAATCACCAGTGATTTTTGAGAAGCGTCTTTAGGTGCTTAAAGAAATAGTTCACTCAAAAATGAAAATTCTGTAATTATCTACTCACCCTCATGCCGATGGAAGGTCCAAGGAAGTTCTTTAGTCCACAAAACTCTTCTGGAGTTTCACAGGAAAAAGGTGTTGCAGTAATTTCCAAACAAGTGTAGTGAATGGTGACAGGACTCAAACATTAAAAAATAACATAATTGAACCATAAAATGCCTCCGTGCTGCTCGTCCCAAGTAACCCAAGTGTTCTGAAGCCTGGACATGCCAAGTTGTTTGTAAAAATGTCACTGATACCATGTTTTTAGCTTCACTGTTCACCTGGAGCTCATCATGAGAAGGAAGACACATTCACGTGCACGTGCGTGCACACCATCTGAAGCTCACACAGCAGCTCCAGGAGAAACCACAGAAAGTTTGCCTGTCTGCAGGATTAATCAAAGGGCAAGTTTGGTGTCTGCTGCTGGCACCGGACTTCAGGGTAGCATGTGAACACAGATCTGTGAGTATCATGTTCAGAGCTACAGGAACAGTGAGGCTAAAAACATGCCATCAGTGACATCTTGAAAACAACTTGAAGCTTCAGGACACTCGGAATACTTTGGATGAGCAGTATGGAGACATTTCATGGTTTTTTTTTTTATGTTTGAATCCAAGTCACCATTCACTACAATTGTTGGAGGATTATTGTAATATCTTTTTTTCTGTGAAACTCAGCAGTGTTTTATTTACTAAAAACCTTCATCCAACCTTCCTTCGGCACGAGGGTGAGTAGATAATGACTGAATTTTCATTTTTAGTGAACTATCCCTTTAAAGCCAAACAAACTTCCCACATTACACATGTGCATCTCAGTTTGTAAGGTATCCATCTGGAATGGTCTGGATGTGGGAACAAAAATTAGCAATAATTTTGATAAATTCGAATGCAGCTGCAAACAATCATTCATAGTGCACAGAGCTCAAAAGCTAATGTTGTTTAGAAGGTATACTTATTTTTGTTATTATTGCTTTTTTTTTCTAAGTTTGGAAGAGAATTTAATGATTAACTAGACTATGATATGAATATATGATACCATGATATAAAAACATAATACAGTAAGGAGTGGGCAGGACAAGATACGCTTTTGCTTCCTTTCTGCCCGTATTCGAACACGTTTTTGTACTTCCATACAGGCTGTAATGACAGCCTTGTGAGTGGAGACTTTGGTTTATCTCTATTGTGATTTTATAAATTTTGGTTGTTTGAGAAAATTAAAGATCAAATCAAATGTGAATGTAAAGTTCTGAGAGTAATGTTTCTTTAAGTTTATATTCTTACGCAGGTTGTCATAAAGCAGTCTCTCAATAAAAAGGCAGTTTTTATTTTGTGTCAGATTTCACACCAGCTCAAACAAACAAACCAATCAAATTCCACATTCATTCAGTCATTCTTTTATTCAAACGGAACCAAACAAGTTTTGGGTTAAGGCAATGAAGATGAAAATTAGAGCCAGTCAGACACCACATGGATTTTAACAGGGAGTCATCAGCTCTTACTGAATTTAATTCAGGCTGAATTTCCACCGGATCAGTTGTGGTTTGAAATGCAGTTTAATTGGGTCATGACGCATAATTATCTTCTTGAGTGACCAACATCGATTGTCAATCAGTTGGATTCGCAGCATGTCCCACAGCTGCCTGAGCAGTTTCAAAGTTTACCAAATGCCTGCCGTCGAAAGATCTGTCACAAAGTGCAGACAGCTGGTTCAGTTCTCCTGCAGTTTGCTTGTCAAAGGATAATTAATGAACTCTGATGATGATTTGATGTCAAATGTCTCGCTGAAAAAGATGTCAGACAAGGGGGACTTCAGAAAGTACAAAGTTTTCAACACCCAGCTCGAGCTGTTGTTCCTGTAACGTAGACTTGGGCACTGATTTTAGAAGAAGCTTCAACAGAGAAAGAACATTCAGCAAACTGCGGTCTGTCTTGATATTGTTTATAATGAGTGGGCACACCGAGTGGGCAGCATCTCCTTTGGCTGAACGATGAGCCTCGTTTCATGCTTTACTTTCTCAGTGGGCTATTTTGTTTGTCTCTGCTTACAGCAATTATGTTTTCTGCAATTATGATGACTCATGAATTTTAAAAGATTCAGAGATGAATGGATAAATGAATATAGTTGGTAAGTAGACACTAAAACTGAACACCAGTGATAAATCAAGCCAATATGTACCGAGCCCTTGTAGTAAATATATAATACAACATTAACTTGTACATCAACTCCATAGGGCCAAAAATGCCGCTTCTGTGCATCCCTGTTTAATTTAACTCTTCTGTTTTAATGTATTCGGGTCCGTATCCGTCTCCATCTCCGCTTGCAGAGTACATCTGGCTTGTTAATCCTCTTTTTTTAAATGGCCTTCATTAGCTTCAGCTCCCCCTCACACCCATAAGAATGTCGTCATGGCACTATTTCAAAGGCCAGTAATTAACATCAGGGGTAAGAACAAACAGTCTTTGTTAACGAGTTGATCACAATGTTACCCTGCTGATCCGCTGCGTCTGTGAAAAAGTAAACTTTTCCGAAGTTCACAGACTATCTCACTGAGCAGCAAACACTTGATTAGTCTGTTCGAGAAAAAAAATAATTTCAGTTTTTCTACAAAAATTTAGAGGGCTGACAGATAAGTCTGTGGCCATAGGCAGAAAGAGATGAGTTATGCAGAACACGTACCATGCACCAGTTCAACTTCGTGACTGAAGACGCAGAAAGTTTGAAGTTAAGAACTTTTGTGTTTTTCAGTTTTTAAGTAATTGAAAACTGCAAGTCAGCACTGTCTCAGAAAATTAGACATCGGGTATATAACCACATAACTCACCTCCTCCTTCCTTTAAACGGCAAACCGACGAATCAGCTCTCGTGTCTGGCACACACAGCAAAAATAAACAAGAAGAAAATGCACAGCTTTGCGTTAGCAGCACAGTTTCTGCCAATAAATTTCATGTTTTATACAGGAATTGGTTGTCCTTCGACTTCACATGCAGCACCAGCAACGGATTAAATTTGATGAGATCAGTACTTTATCAACATACTTTGTTTTTTGACCGAATAAATGAAAACCAGCAGCTGCAGACATTGCATTGACACGTGTGAGCATCCTTTGATATCGAACAGTCTGAAATGTCGTTTGATAGTGACTATTAGAGCCCTCACGATGCGCTACCTCTGCTGTAACAGGCGAATATAGTGAAAGTGGGCTGAAAATCACAGGAAATGTCTCTTGTAGGGACACAAGGTAGATGTATGAATTCAACAGATGTGTGGGCATCCGTTCATTTTGTACAGAGAGGGGACCGTTATCTGATCTATGACAGCCCTCAGGATGCGCTGTCCTGTTGTAACAGGCGAATATAGTGAAAACAGGCTGAAAATCGCAGGAAATGTCTCTTGTGGGGACACATGGCAGTTGTATGAGTTTTGACAGATGTGTAAGCTTCCTTTCATATTGAACTTAGGGTGAACAGTATCTGACATTTACTTCATCAGCTGTCAGGTTGCCTTTCCTCTCCTATAACGAAGGTGGTTTTAAGACAAGATAAAATCTAAAAACTCAGGTAACGATTTCTTTTCAGATTTTCTCGGCAAAGTGCAGTGAGAGTGTATTTGCTGGGACAGAAAATCATCCATTATATTTATGTTTGTGTCAAGGGAAAAGAACAGAACCCGGAGGTATTATCTATACGTGTAGGTATTGTGCCTTTAAGATTGTGTATTTAGCCTTTGAAATCACAGTTTTGTGAATGAGTACACATTTATCCCAAAAGTCTACAATATTCCAAAATGAAAACTCTCCCAAATTCGATTTTCAATCACATTTTTTACAATTTTTTTAAATTCTGTCAGATAATATAATTTGTGTCAATAAAGATATATAAAATTCAACAAACAGGTTCTGTTACCCCATTTCCAAAGAAATTCCAGACCGTAATGAAATTTGTTTTCTCCTCTATAATACACATCTCTACAGCTGAGCGCTCTCCACAGTATTTGACTGGTACAAGCGCATCATCTCGAGGATGAGCTTTAAGTGGGGTGAGGCTAAGGGAGAAACAGATGGTTCAACACCACTATGAATGAGGCTTTCCAAATTAAAAGTCACCTCGCATTCATTCTTCCCTTGTTCCAGTTGTTGTTGTGTTATTTCTGGACAGTTTACAGAGGTTCGGATCTCACTGACCTCATTGCAGGTTACGATCATTAGTGTAAAAGTGAAGTTTAGGTCAGCAAGAGGCTGCTGATGTTTAACAAGTGCATCAGTTTGACTGTAAACTGTTCATAGCACATAAGTCATTTTGTGTTTTGACGAAAGCTGATGCAAATATATTTAGTTTCCTTGATACGTGTGAAATATCCTCTGGATGTCATCTCGCATGCTACATAATATATTAGAGGAAGCTGAGCTGATACCAACCAAATGATGAAAGCTTACGCAGAACCCAAAAGATGAATGGAATTCAGAAGTGGTGTCTTTGAGTCCTTTTGCAGTGAAATGAGTCTCCATTTTCTCTTGTCGGAGTTTCATACAGCACAGCTAGAGATCATTAAAGGAAAAAATGAAGAAAGTTCAGACAGAAGCTGCCATTAAGTCTGAGTGGAAAGAAATTCTGCTCTGCTCTCCCCAACTATTATTGTTGCCATCAGTGTTAATGCTCTGATCTTCAGGCCCTCAATTAAAGTCAAATAAAGTCATGACAATTGGAATGTCTTATATTCACTGGAGGACACAATCATATCAAAAATTACTTTCTGATTCACTAGAGCAGAAATATATCAAGTATTTCCAGACGAATCTTTAGGGCCATTACAACAAGTGCTGAGGCTGCTGCACGCATGCTTTGATGGAAGCGACTCGTCATAGCTGCAGGTTGAAACCAAAACAAAAAATCCAAAATTGCACCACCAAGGTTTAAAAACAGTGACTTTCATGATGAAATTGTCAGTGTTAGTCATTTTGCCACTGCCACCCAAGCACCTGAATGCATCATCAAGGAACCCACTCCATCTCGTACAGCACTTGTGAGATACATTTTCTAACGCATGAAGTCTGCGTTACACGTTTGCCGACGCGTAATTTTTAATATTTGAAATGTGTTTACATGAAATTTTATTTTGCAAGTGTAACATTAGTTTTTTTAAGGTTTGGCATTAACCACAAAACAAGCGGGTCCCATCTTCCTGGTGATTTATTACCTGTTTTTATCACAACACAAGACAAAAGAGCAGCAATGCAGCCTCAACCTGGCTTCTTGTTCCCCCTCAGGTGTATCCTGAATCTGTTTCATGATTTTTAATGGCTCACAGCAGCTCCAATCTGGTGCCATATGATTCAAGCCACCAGTAATTGTGAGGTTTTGATTTTCCGTAGAAATAACTCATCCATAAATCATTGATTTTTTTTTTTTTTTTTTAGCAGATAACATCATAATATTTTATATTCCTCACTTGTATCTTCCTACTTGTGGGATGAATGCACACTTTGCAGTCCCAGAAGTGATATTCAGCCATGGCAGAAGCACTCAGATCAGAGCTCTCACACAGATAGAGAAGTTCAATGTCAATATAAGCAGCAGGGAGAGAGAATGCATGAAATATTCTGAGAAATAAGGCCACAGTTTGTTTGTTTGTTTGTTTGTCTTGTGTGTGTGTGTGTGTGTGTGTGTGTGTTTGTAGCTGACTGCATATACAGCATGTGAACTACTTTTGCTCAAGGGAAAAATGAGAGTTGTATTTGTGGTGAAGTGAATTGGGGTCACTCTATATGTTCGACTCGTAACTACATGCTGCTAAAACAACAACATCGTGAAAGAGAAGAGTTTTATCTCTTTCTAACCCTAACCTGGCACTCACCTTTCCCACCGGCACCAGAATCTGTAATGAGGAATAATTCAGTGTAAACATTATTCACTTCGAAAGTTAGGTTGGCTACTTCCCACTTCTGCTTGGCCAACACTAGAAGGTTTTAAAATCCAAACAGATTTTGAATATGTGAGGCACCTCACTCATGACGACAAAAGGTCATAGATAATTGACTGAATTTACAGTGAAGTAAAGGGGGGGATCTCATTAACCATCACTAGAATGCAGCACCCACCTGGGTGATTCACAGCAGCCATTATGTGCCAGAATGCTCACCACACACCAGCTTGAGGTGAACAGTGAGATGAATGAATAAGTGGATGATTAGGGGCCAGATTGAATGAGCCAGGTCTGGTTTTTAGGCAGGACACCGAGGAACCCCAGACTCTTTGCAACATCTTTTATGACCAAACACCGTTGTTCCCCATTTTGTTGTAGTGTTCGAATTCTCTGTGGTTAATTTCATTCACTATATAGTGCACTATAGCATACCCACAATGCACAACAAATTTCTATGTACATACAATGTACCTTATATTTTACCCCTGTATACCACAATCCAATGTGCTTGCATATTTCCAAAGAAGAAGTAGCCAGGAAGCCAGTAGGGTTTGCTAATGTTGGTTAGCATGTAAGCTAATAGAAGTTGGTGAACGAATTACCAAAAACATCTTAATAACACCTGAGGTGAGTTTGCCTTCGCCTCCGTCTGTGCCGACAAGCAAAAGCTTTATCCAAATTAGCAAAACATTCAGAGGACCTATATTTTAACAGCTTTAGCCACTGATAGCTAAATTAACTGTTAGCTTGCGAGTGAATTAGCACATGAGTTTGTGAACTATTAAAGTTATTGTGGGTGATTACTGCTTGCAATCGTGACCAATCAGGACACAGGACCATAGCTGACAAAACAAACATCCACATCTTTAGAATTTTAACATTTAATTTGGGATTTGATACTTAAAGTACCATGCAACATAAACACAACTCCCAGATTATTCAGTGCTGGACTCCTGTGAGCTCGGTTTGTTTACATGATGCTGGACGCTCCCACTTGCATCACACGAATATCCGGCACATCTACTAACACCATGATATTTAGAAAAATTCTGTGTAGTGTCCCAAAATGTGTCAGGCCATTCCCTATATAGTTCCCTACGTAATGCACACTATATAGAGAATAGTGAGTGAGTGAATGAGTGAACAATTTCAAGCACAGTTACTGAGTCAGGACTGCGGTTTAACACCTCATCGAAAAGAAACCATCTCCTGCAGTGACCCCGTCAAGGGGGCAACGGGATAGATTTTGTGGCCAGAATGGAGGATCACCACCTGCTGACCACAACCAAGACCAATTCCGGCTGAAACTTTGTTTTTTTCCTGCAGGTCGCCCATCCAGGTACAAACCAAGCCCACACCTCCTTAGCTTCAGTGATACCAGCAACAGGGTAACCATGGGTCTGACTGCTTGCTTTGAGATTGAACTGTTTTGCCCCTAAAGTTTGTAGAGCGCAACGATATGATCAAAACAGCACACCACACTCTAACAGATTCCATTTACAAACAACCAGTCCTGACTCTTAACACTGGAGATCATGCATGGTCTGGCTTAGAGGGAAACAAACATGGCAGACGGCAGACAGGAAGGATTGGTGATGGTAGGTTTTAGATTCCTTTTGACTGAATATTCACAAAGTAAAAACATGGGACACATTGTGTAAACACAAGTGTTGTTGCAACAAATCAACTTGTTGGTCCTCCATTTCTGTTGTCCATCTAACTGAATGCTTTGCTTTCGTTATTAGTGCAATGGCTGTGGTTGTTTTGCTTCTGTCTTCAGTCAGCTCACTTCCTATTTGGCTATTATTTTTTTCTATGTGATAATCCACAGAATGCAAGCTCGTCTGTCCTCAGGGTTCCTCCCGCACAACAGGATATCCATCTGGTTAACGACATTCTTCTGAGCACGTTGGATCGCTCTTAAAATACTCACACCCCAGGGAAATCTGACAAGATAATCTTTAGAACCATCAGAAAATCGTGACTTTACTTAGGATTTTCAGGAGCAGAGATTCGGGCCCAAAATCATCCTGAGCCCCTTGCAGTGTGTTCTCCGCTTTACTCAACAAAAGTACCAGAACCAGAACCAGAACTCCACGTCCAGCCACTGTCACTACCTTCATTGCCTGTAGCTCTCACACATTAGCTCCATGTAGGGTTTTTTTGCTGTGGCTGCTTTGACATTCATAAGTTGATGTTCTAGTTTGCTATGTGGAGAAGTTCAAAGCACTTTCAAATTTTTTTTATGATGATTTGTATGAAAATAATTGTTGAATTTATGCAAGACAGATATAAGACAGCATACAAATCTAAAGCTGAACTTATCGTCATTCTTAAGTTTTAATCCTGTTGAATGAAAAAATTCATTCTACTAAAAATCACTTTTTTTTTAAGACAATATATGCTGATTATGATGTTGTGAGTGTAAGCGTTTAATAGCCCAAGAACCACCAAAGAATTTAAAAAGAACCTTAAAATATCGACTTGATGTTAAAGCAACATGCTGCGATTTTCAGCTGCCAAGTGGTGAATTGCTTTACAGCTGTTGAAGGAATCCTTGGATGTTTTCAGTCACCTCTCCTTTTGGAAAGGATGGCTCAGTTCATCATTGACTATGTTTGTATGGGCTGCAATAATCCGACGATTGATCTTATTCTAAATAAAACAATATTTCGTTTAAGATGTTTACATGAGTTGCTTATCGAAAATTCCATTCATATTTCCATTTATGCTACATAGCATAGTCTGATTGATGACTCACG
>JAQLOL010014297.1:0-11872 GCA_029783665.1 Naso thynnoides
GTGGAAGAAGCTCAATCCAAAGAAGATTATTCAGCATTTACCTGGGAGGGTCAAGAACAATGGGGGATGTGGGAGAGGAAATAACAAGAAGTTGTATCATGGTGGTTACCAGAAAGGGAACAGTCTGGTGCGTGACAGTGTCTGCCATCAAGGACAATAAATAGTCTTTGATGGGTCAAGGGACCCAAGAGGGATGCAGGTCTGCCTTGCCTAATCCAAATCAACAAAATTATCATCAGCACTAGGGCTGACCAGAATATTAACGAGGAGAGAATCACATGACCATTATAAAGAAGCAGGAAGTGCTATACAAAGAGAAGAGCTTGAAGTGTAAGAGAGCTGGCTCACCAGCGCGCTCTCTGGTGAGCCAGCTCTCTTACACTTTGTGGAAGAAAGTGTCAGATGTAGTTGGGATTCCTGATAAGTAATTCCTGCTGCGTACAGTTGGGAAGTAACTATACAAACAAAAAACAAATGTCCACATTGTGAAAATTTAACCAGGTGAACCACAAAGTGGGCTAGCCTGTTGCATTTTATAAAACAGTGGTTGAAATATATAAATAACAGCCAGATGTGCTGCTGGAACGACCCGCCCCCTGGCGACGAGCAGCAAGCAGCCAGCTAGCACAACGATTGCTGCTGCTCGCAAATCTTTTGGTGTGAGCGCACAGTTACACATCATGGCGTTCACTAGGAGTCAAACCAGGCCATCCTGGCTGCCTCGGTTTCTCCATGGCAGCAGGGGGAGCTCCAGAGACAAAGTTAATCTGTAGGCTCTGCTGGACTTCTTTCTATGTACTTCCTTCAACCTATTGTCGACCTGTATAGAAAATGCCATAACCCTTGAGAAAAAACCTCTTGCTCATCCCTCCAACTCTCTCGAGTCCTGAGAACATAAGGCTCGTCCTCGAATAACGCTGTTACCCATTGTCCTGGTTTCTCTGTGTCAGTGGGGAACCTGGAGGGCTGCTGGTTGAAGACAAGGGAGGACTGGATGAAAAAGGGACCACAGCAGCTGCTTAACCAGCAATGGGCCTGGACAGCACTGGCCCAACCAACCAAGTTTAATCAATGCACATGTTACAAAAAATATGAGAATTTATATGAGGACATAAACTTGATTTACTGGTGACTTGTGTGAGCTCACTTTTGTCCTGTAATAGGAACAGAACTTTTGAAATACGTTAGGAAACATCTGAAGCTCGGATGGTATTCACTTGCTCTGGTTCTGACAGGTGGACTGTAGGCGTCCTTCAGTCAGGCAGCTAGCTGGCTTTTCAGCTGATGAAGTTAACTGCCACAACAATGGCTAAGCAAAGTTCTTTAATCAGTTATTTTGCATGAGCAAGAGTTGAGGAGGGGGACCTGCCACTGCCTTCATCGGCTGAGCTCACCCTGCCCACTTCTTCAGACTTATTAGCCCACAAGGGGGTTAGCCCACCCACTTGCTCCCTGACGCCAGTGAACTCTCTCGGCCAGTCTGAAGCAAGTTTACTCACTGATTTGTCTGAAATCGATGAGCCAGCTTCACAGCCAAGTTTGAAGGTAACCCTGCGCTGCCAGGAATGGAAAATCAGGCGCTTCTCATCAAGGTGGTACGGACAGTTTTTGTAGTTGAAATACAGTGTAAATTGGAACGCCCTTTTCTGTAAATTGTGCAGACATGAGAGAGGGTTTATGGAATTGAAGCATCTCGTCAGGCATGCGAAAAACTCTGTTTCACTGGAGAAGTTTCAGCCAAATGAACGTTATGCCATGGACCACTCGTTTATTGAAAGGAATCAGGGGCATCTTAAAGAAGTATTGGATATTGTACTTGCCCTCTTGTCTGTTGCAAAGGAACTCTTTGACACTTAGGACTATGATGAGATCATATCTCTATTTAATGCCAAACTGAGGTGTTTGCGCCTTTTTTTTGAGGGGCACGAAAACAACAAAGGTAGGCCTGCTGTTGTGCTTATTATTAACTGCTTCATATTTGTGAAAGGATTCATGCCAAGTTACTGAGTGTTCTGTATTAGCCACGTGTGCATGTATTGAATATGCACTGCAATTTATTTTAAACAAGTGGCTCATTTTTTTTTGCACAGAAGCTAAATTTCAACCACGATTCAATGTATGTGGTTAACTGAACAGAAACCAGGAAGTGTGTTGCTCGTTCTTAATCCAAACATTGCTCAGCTGGTTGTTTTCATGTTTTTGATTTACTTATGCTGCTGATTTGTGTAAACAGCCGCTCATGTGGTGGACAGTGGTGCTGAAGATGGTTGTGATTAAATGACGAGGGATGTGTACAATTTCTGTCTGATATTGTGTCGTGTAGTAGGCTTTTCTGCTGTTTGGGTTTATGAGAAGTTGCCACTCTGTGTAATAAAAAGATAATTTGACAGTGCTGCTCACTGTATCGTCCATGCGCTGCCCGTTCTGCTGGCACAACTGTATTTTAGCCTGAAAGTTACAGGATACATTAGAAAGGTTTTGTCTGAAGTTTTCCTGTGAATAAATTGTATCTGAATTAGACTAATGAATAGAAACTGGACTGGATGTGTGTCCATGGGTTACTCCATTGTAGGATCGCAAATAAATGTGAATTAACGTTTGATTCATGTATTTGTTTTATTAGATGAAGGCAAAGTTTAAAAAATAGCCTAAATCAGAAAAGGTCATTTCCAGAAGCAAATGCTGCCATTTTGAAGGAGAGCTGGGGATTGATGAGGGTGATGCTGGAGTCGAGGCCTTGAAGTGTGTCCATATCTTCTCAAAGCATTTGATCTTATTTACCAACTAGAGATCCTTCAGTGCTGAGGGCTTGACGGAGGAAGTCGGGGTCTGCCAGCTTCACACTGTGGCCAGATTGTTTTGTGATGGTTTAGCAGGTTAATCCGGACCCAGAAGCGGACGCCGAGACAGGGGAAGTGGATAAAAGGAATTTATCGACAATTCCAAGGGTGAAGGGAACGGTGAAGATGCTGAGGCAAAGATAGGTGGTGGGGCCGCCGTGGCTGACAGCGTGAGGCTGAAGGTGACGTGGCTGAGGCACTGATGAGTGTGAAGCTGCTGCTGCTTCTGTCACATGGTTGAGGTAAATGAGGCAGGGTGGTGATGAAACTGTGGCACTGGAGCTTGGAGATGGAACTGGCTCTGCAAGAGATGAAGAAAAAAATAAGTCGCAAAAAAACCCCCAAGACACTATTGAATTCAGTGGAGAAAAACTCTAGACGATTCATGAAACAGTGAGGCGAAACTACCACCGTGACGAGCGGAAACAATCTGACTGTGTGGAGGGAAGGCGGGGCTTATGAGGATGATGAGCTGCAGGTGTGACGGCCACCAGCTGCAATGACCAGGAAGCCACGCCCATCTCTGCAAAAACACACAGAAGAAAAACAAAGAGCACAAGAAACACTACAAAATCCCCAAATACACTTAGACATTCCCCAACACCGCAGCATTTTTTAAAATGTTTTTGGAAATATAGAAGGATTTTTTTCTGTCATCTTCATCTTCTCATCTCATCTCTTTCTCTCCTCTTTCTCCCTTCTCTCTTTTTTTAACCTTTTATTTATGTAGGGGGGGTTCCACTGAGAGTGAACTCTCTTTTTCAGGGATGCCCTGATCACACATTCACACCTGGAAGCTGCTCAGTACAGCAACAGGCGTATCTGCGACTGCACTGGAGGTTAGGGGCCTTGCTCAAGGGGCCCTCGGAGGTGGAATACAGGTGGGGCAAGCGTTCCCTTCACTTTCACCACCCACATAAATCCTACAGGTCAGGGATTTGATCCAGTGGCCCTCCGATCACAAACTCGCCTCTAACCATTAGGTCACCACTGCCCCTCTTGTCACAGTATAGTTGATACGATACAGTTGGTTGCTGGGAGTTTTCAGTAATTTAATTCATTGTAAACCACTCATAATTATGAAGCCTTTTTATTGACTTAGATGTCATTGATTTCCATATAAGGGGTCCGTGCTATTGTTTGTGTAGCACCTCTGTTGTTTATATTCAAAGCCCTATCTATTGAGTGGAATGCCATCGTGGTTGGTATATAACTGAAACTGTTTGTCAGACTCTGATGAGGACTTCGTCAACAGGCGATGGTCTGTTTGTCTGTGCTCATGAATAAATGTTTTTTTTCACTTAAAAGCAGAGTGACATTATATTTCCATATATCCTCACAGTGCTCCACTCCTCTGTTTTAAATAAGCAAGACGTGTGTATGTGAAGAAAGTCGCTAGGCCCAATGACAGCATCATGTGGAGCTTAGCGCTCATGAATGTGGCCACATGCAAATAAGAGCATGAGTAGACATCAGCGTGGTTCAGAGTGTTTCACGCTGCTGTAAGTCAAAGTGGCAAATTTCAGGCGACTCAGACAAGCAGGTTGGATTGAGAGAACGAGGGATGTTTGCTCTTGAAGCAAATGTTTTGTTGTGTTGTTGAGCAGGAGACATACGAACAGTATGAACATTATGAATATTAGAAACGTCATAAACAGCAGAGCAAAGAACATTGAGATCCATGAGTGTTCATCTGCAGACCGCCTTTTCTGTAAAGCTGCCGTCTGCCCAGTAAACGGTCTGGACGCACCGGACCACTGCATGCGGT
Source organism: Naso thynnoides (assembly GCA_029783665.1). Lineage (NCBI taxonomy): Eukaryota > Metazoa > Chordata > Actinopteri > Acanthuriformes > Acanthuridae > Naso > Naso thynnoides. The sequence continues at coordinate 4,609 of JAQLOL010014297.1, forward strand.
GACCTGCATTTGCGTGCTGGAAATGGACCCCCTGACACCAGCCCCTCCTCCCTTTGACCACGTTGTGACTCTGTATCTTTTCTCTGAGAGCTGAGAGCAGCTCGCGGCAGGTGACGGCATAGCTGCACATTTTTTCTACTCCAAGCATTTGAAGTGCTGTGTTACAGACGGATGGAACTGAACCGTAGCTAAAGGCATCACGTGCGCCGCAGTAAGCACAGTAACCTGACCCAAACTATTCAACTGCCCAATAGAGCGAGCCAGAAAAATTAAATTGCTGCAGGACTGCAGTAGAAGCCTGACCCTGTAAGCATCCTTATGTTGTCGGCAGCCATGGCCATCTTCATATCTGACCTCAATATTATATTTCAATACTCAAGCATGTCCCTGTCCTGTTGTTGTGGTGGTAGACGCCTCCTGTGAGCTGAGCAGGCTGCAGGACAGTGTAAGTGTGGTTAGTCTGTTGTGTAGATGAAGCATAGCGGGGAAATTTCCTCAGTTAGCTCTGCACTTAAAGAAAATCCACTCCCACAGCTACTGGAACATGCACTTGAAGCAGCTTTGTCGGAGAGACTCTGGCTTTACACGACATGGTGTAAGTGGCCCAATTTCAATTTTATCCTCTCATGTGGCACGGATCGGATATGTATTATTAACATGTAAGCTGAAAAAAGGCACATGGACTTGGATATTCTCCAAGATCCGTTTCAAGCCGTAAAAATATGTGGAAATAAATTCAATGGTTCGACGTAGGTGAAAACATGCTCAAGTTATTTAAATGACTCGAGGAAAGGCAAACCAGCATCGGAAATTAGCGTCAAAAACTGCCTCAAAGATTTTGATAATTTTATTTTCACTCAGCTCACTTCATTTCCATCACCCACACTAGACACCTACTAAAGTGGTCAGCAAGAACGATTCAAAACAAAAGACGGTGAAGTAGAGAACACACGCAGACACAAACACATCACAAACAAAGCACTTAACTTTATATGTCAGCAAATCAAATAAGACAGGAGGGAGTTTTAGAGCTTAAGTTCAAATATATTTATTTCATGTTATATGAACTGATGATGTGAAGTTTGTGTTTTCTGCAAACATATAAAAATTAAAAGTCACACACTCAGAATTTCCCCTCTCAGAGCTTTCACTTCGCCCGACCAGTTTCAGCACCACGTGCCTCCGTCAGGGTGATTTCTGCTTTCTGCAAACAGACACAGACAGTGCACATGCAGCCTTGCTGTGGGCACTCTGGTTGAGGGAAGATATTTAACGAACTGCACACTGAAGCAGCTGATGAAACAGTTCACGCTATTTAACGAGCCACAGTCGCAAACGCACGGCAGCAAACAGGAGCTGCAGGTAAGTGAGTTAGGAGAGAAGAGTCGCCTCGTTGTTAATCCCTGTGGACGCCGGACAGATTGCCTGTGCCAGCGAGTCCACCGTGTGTGTCTGCTGGAGCAGAGCTGCAGTGTGTCGTGGAGGAGGCGGAGCTCTGTGAGTGTTTGGCACAGAATTATATGTAGACAGCTGATAATTGTCTTTCATCGTGTGCACAGATGTTTACACGTTTCTCTCGTCTGACACTCGTGCTCATAAAAAATGCATCACCCGTACTGGACGCTCATCTCAGCTCATCCCTACATGTGAACTCTCTCCATAACGAGGAGCAGGTACGCTAAATGTCAGCAGATTAAAATGTTTCATTTGTCACAGTGAAGTTAATGCTGTTTGCATGTCTGAACTGGTGTTAATCAGCCACTTTTTCAAAATTGAGGTTTCTGTCACTATTCAGACCCTGAGAAAACATCAAGAAGGCTGGACAAGCCTTTCTACCCGGATCATCCCGTCACACCTCCATCAGGACCTCGATGATCCTCAGGGAGAAGAAGAGGAGAGGAAGGGAACAAGGCAAAGAGATGTCCGAGACGCGCAAAGAGAGGAGCAGTGGGACAGATTCCAGCAACAGGTAAATGTCCACGTTTAAAATTTAGAATTTAAAATAAAGCACTTTAACTTCTCGTCAAGAAAATTAATTTTTTTAGCGTCTGTACTCCTAGACATACTCTATGGCCTGCTCCTCAATGGCCGTAGTACAAGGTGGTGTCAGCTCTTCCTGAACAGATATCCTGGGGTCCTCCAGCCTTAACTGGCCTGGAAACACACCTGGACAGGAGGTTCCGTGACGGTGACATCCTTTGGGTCTTCAGTGTCCTTGGACCACAATCAGCTGCTCAAGATGATGCCGTCAACATCTCTGATCTGCAGACGCTCGCAAGTAAATTTTGCCCTGATTAAGAAAAGCAGATCCGTCATCCGCCACACAGAGCGTCGCAAAACGTCGTTCAAAGAGCGAGAGCCGGGAGGAGATCATGAGTCTGCGAGGGAGGGAGTTCGATGAGTGGGCCAACCTTTAACCCGCTCAAGCCCCCCTGCAAGCGATGCACTTGTTACCAAATATTAACCCTTTACATGCCCGTGTGTCTCATGAACCACTACTTTATTATTTTCCCAGTCTGGTATGTCTGTTATGGGTCAACCCACAGCATAAACTTGGGGGGATTTTTTTGTTTGTCGGTTTGTCGGTTTGTTTTGTTTTTTGATGCAATATCAGAATTTGTTTTTCTTTTTTTAAGTCCTTTAATTCCCCTACTACCATAAAATGGTCATGCATCCTCTCCCTGGTAAAATTATCAATTTTTGATCAAGGGTTTTTCCATTCCATTTTTTTATTTAAATCTTTTAAAATTAAACTTTCTCTTCATAAGAAAACTGCTAAATTTACAATCACCCTATTGATTTTTTTAAGTCAAAATAATCAGTTTAGTTCAACATGAAAAACACATCACCATTTAAAGAAACTTTCAGAATTTTTCAGTGCAATGCAATAAACAATACAAACAACAATAACAAAAGCAAACAGCAGTCAACATTTAACAGCTACAGCAGTCACTGCTGTCCTCCACAGCCTGGACACACGTCCCTTGTGTGGTTTTTTACAGAGAATTTTGCCTCACAGGCATTTGAAGCTCTGCGCTGCGTCAGGCTCTGGGGCCACAGTTCACGTCCTGTTGGCCACTTTACCCGAGCTCCTGCTCCTGGAGGCCAAGTCAGCGGTCCAGAGCTGACAGACTTCTGGTCTTCTGATGCAGATGCCCGTGCTGCTTGAAGAAAAGCAGCGGCACAGGGACCCTGGGGAATCCGCTTATGCTGGAGGATGCTGAGGTTCACCGGCTCCATTGCCAGCTGCTCCAGTAAAATATTTACTGGTATTTACTCTGGTTTCCCACCTTGTCTCAAGGTCTTCTGCCGGCAGCTGGAGGCTGTCATACACCGAGAAAAAAAAAGAAAGAGAAATCAGTGAATTGATGTTCATCATCAAAGTATTTTGCAATAAAAATACTTTGCACTTTAGGCCTGTGATATAAGATAACATATCTGATATTGTTCCTGCTTCTGTGTGTGTGTGTTGGTGACAAAAAAAAAAAATCATTATGAAAAAAATTGTTTCTCATATCCAAGTATACATTCATTCTATATGTTACTGCAAGAAATACTAAATAATAACAGCAAAGATACATTTCAGGCATACAAGCACACAAATTTAGTAATAATAAAATATCCATGCGTGAATGCGCCCATACCTTATCCAGGTGGTCCACGCCGCCCTCGCTCCTGTCGTAATCCAGGATGATTTCTGGGTTCTTGTGGGCGTCCTGGTTGATTGAAATGTCTTGGTGCTTTGTTGACATTAGCACCAAACTTCTGCTCTTCTTCGGCACATATGATACTGCAGTGTGTGTGCTTGTGTGCGCAAACGTGCTGGAGAGCTCCTGTCTGCCCGAAACAGCGACGAGCTGGGAAGGGAGCTCAGGCTTCGATTCGCGGACCGTGCCAACCATGGCCATTTTTCTGGTCAACCTCTCGACGCTCTTTCACGCCGCTGTCGATGGTCGTGTTCCAGGCACGCCTGGATTTTGATGCCACACCTGGCTGGTTTACTGGGGATATGCTGTTGGCCTCGTTTGTGACGGCCACGGTGGGATTTGTCACACACACAGTGTTTAATGCTCATGCCTGCAGGCCATTTAGTGGGTCAGGCCACCAGGAAAACCTGGTTCTCCCGATGGACGTCACCACGTCCCCAAACCAAAGCTATTAACTTGCAGCACAGTCTTAGAATTAATGGCCAAAACTATGTTTACTCAGACTCAGATGGTAACAAATGGGAATTTTAAAGGGAAAGAAAACTGTGCTACCAGTTCATGTTACCTCTAAACTGGAGTGTAATCCTTCGATTGGCTTGGCCGTCCTCATATGTAAAGAACTTTAGACATCGCAGATGTTGCATCAGAAGTCGTTGTATCTGGGAGGAGACAGGAACTCCTGTCCCGGTTCAGAGATGCTCTCTGGTGCTGGTGTGACAGTCCTCCGCTCTTCATTAACCTCTGCTCGATGACATTTGACCTCTTTCTGGAGGAAGCTCACAGTGTTTCTGGCGTGCTGTTCACAGACACATGGTTTGATCCCCTGCAGCTTTTCATTCAGTCGTTTCTAGAATAATTTCATGTCATTCAGTCTTGATACAGGGTCAGCTGGAGTCACATGATTAGAGTCGGAAAAAAAAAAATCCCTGTTGTAAACGTCTATATTTATTGTGGATTGTGTGTTTTTCTCTGCTCACATGGTGGAGCTGATGCTAGTTTACTCCTCTCTGCAGCCTGCTCTCATAAATGCTGTGTCATCATCTCTATATTCTCTGAAGATCCAGAGGAGAGTTTGACTGTAATGTGAGGCGGTTACGAACATTTACTCATCAACAGGTGGGTGTTTCAAACCCCGGCTCCTCCAGTCTGCGTGATGAGGTGCCCTCAAAGCCAGAAACTGAACCCTGACTTCCTCCCATTGATCTGTGAGTGTCTGTTTGTGACAAGCAGCTCGGCTCACTGCCCCGCCATAATGAATGAATGTGTGAAGGTTCACATGCAGAGTGGGAAGCCTTACGACTCAAAATGCTGAGATTTTATGGATACAAACGTCAGCTGTATAGCACACTATACCCGAACACATACATGAAACTAAAACCAATGAAACCAAATCATACATTCATATGTTGTTCATAATAATTTGTAATGGAATTATTCAATAAATACCTTATTTTTACTGACATTTTAATTTTTCAACAGCCTGCAAACACCAAGGCCAGGCTGATCTCTGAGGTGATGAAGAGAGGACAGAGAAGGGGGGGGGGGGCATGTATCAGGAAACAAATCAGATATTTAAGACAGACTGTCCGGTTTCTCAAATCGGATTTTTAACACAGACCGTCCGAAAAGGCAAGTGATCAGATTGAACTTGATACATCCAGACATCACTGTTCTGTACTGACCTATCTCCATGGGTTACTATAGTAACCACATAGGTACGTGCACTGGTGATGAAGCCTTTCAATGCGGAAGTACGACGATTGGAAAACTGTTGATACATCATCTTGTTATCCAAACACTGTCTAGTCCCAGTGACAAACTCCACCGCAGCAGACCGATGAACATCTTCCTTAAGACGTGATGATGAGGGGTGCCAAATTTTCAAATGCCCTGTGTAGCGTTTGTCAGGATTGGTGAGCGTCACCCCATCTTGTCCACTCAGGTGCCCAGTATTTGTGAAGTGACGCTGAAGATACTCTGATATTCCATTTGAACGAGCAGAGCGTCCAGCCCGAAAACACATCTGCAGAAATCTGATTCACATTTGAAATCTTCTCACCATGTGGTTTGGATCTGATTTGCAAAAATCAGATTTTATGTGATTTTTGCCGTGCAGATTTAATAAATCAATCTTGATACAATCTGGATATGCCAAAAATTTAATTTGTGCTGTCAGTCTGAACAGGGCCTTAGTGGAGGGGAGGTTGGTTGTGTTCTGAACTGTTATCAGCAATCAGAAAACACCGAGGCTAAATTTTAAACTTCTAAAAATCCTGCAATCAAAACTGAGTACACCATCTTTGAAAAGGGACTAAATGCTCATTTGTATTTAATAAATCTGCGGCCAGTTTAAATTCCCTACTCCATGCGTAAGCATCTCTGCTTTTGTATTTCACTCAGATTGCCATGTTATGTCATTTTAATTCATTTTTTCAACAGACATTTGTTTTGTTGACTTACAAACAAAGATGGAGTGTTTTTTTTTTAGGAATCTCACTAGCTCAATTATCAGGGCAGTCATCGTACTGTAAATTTATTACACAAACAAACTTAGGAACAAGCTAAAAACTCCCAACAAGTTGAAAGGTCGTATGCTTTTGCCCCTCTGTCTCAAAGTGCTGGTTCGGGGTCCTGCAACTACAGACGACTTAAAGCAAAACCCACAAACGATCTCTCAAAAACCATAATTCTAACCCAAACGAACGCGATCATTCTGTAACCCTAACTGCACGTTTGTCTGTAAAAAAAGCAGATCTTTGTTGTCCCATTATTATTAACATAATGAGGTTGTACCAACTGCACAATGAAGAAACAACACGCTCAAGTATCAAAGAGTTTATCGAACCACAGATCACGGTCACACACACTTGTGTGTTGTGCATTCATGTGTGTGCTGTGCTCACTACACAGATTACATCACCCAATGTGATTCTGTTACTGTGTCAACAAAAATATGGACTTAAAGGTTACAAAGTGCTTCAAGAAAGCGTCGGCTGATTTAAATAGTGATGACTGTGTTAGTATGCTAATGCACTAATATCATGCTAACGTGCTATTTACGAATATCATGCTAGCATTATCCGCAGATGAAACAGTTATTTAAGTTTATTTTAAGTTTGTCTTTTAGTCCAGGTTGGCGGACTGCTTGCGACTGGTTGCTGAAAACAGTAACCAATCATCATGTGAGACCACAGTACAGCCAATCATAACGCTCTATACCTTACGTGATCGCAGGACCCTGAGCCGGCCTGGCAGGCCGAGCACATCCGATACCTGCACTGGTGATAATCTACAGAGGAGCGTTCTTCATTTCAGGAGACTTTAAATGAGACGTTTCGACGTGCCACATCAGGGCCACCTAAACAAAAGGCTTCCCAGAGACAGTGGCAGCTTTTCCAAGATGATGACTTTATAAAGATTAAGTACCTGTGGGTTTGGGTAACAGGGGTTACTCTCTGAAAACACACTCCACTGAAAATGGAGAGAAGTTCAGACAGTATGTGATGCTGTAGTGCATTTTGTTCTCAGATGTTTTGTGCACTTCATACAAAGACTCA
>JAQLOL010014298.1:0-11871 GCA_029783665.1 Naso thynnoides
AATTTAGTTAAGGTTTGCGGCCGCCTATCCCCCCCCCCCCCCCCCGCTGCCTGCAGCAGACGCTGCATGTGTGAACAACAACAGCACGTGAGCTGCGGCAGATTAGCAACGCAGACAAGCTGCAGAGGTAGATGCAAGATGTGTGTTCTGGGCGTAAACCAGGAAAAGACCTACAGCTAATAATAACAGGGACAACATATGCAGAACAAAATAAAGGTAAAGAATGTTAAACAAGACAGAGTGATCAGGACTTTAATGTTCACTAATATGTGAAAAAACAAACAATCCTTGAAGAAAAAGACATTAAACTTGTCTCTGGTTGTTTTATCATGCTGTGTTCTGTAGTGCCTTCCTGAGGGTAGAACAGGTCGTGTCCAGGGTGGGATGGGTCTGCAGTGATGTTTCCTGCCTGTTTCCTCATTCTGGAGGTGTATAAGTCCTGGATGAAGTGCATGTTGGCACAAGTTCTGAGCAGTTCTGACTCTCTGTTGTTCCTGTTCTGTTTGGTGGCCGATCCAAACCAGACAGTAATGGATGAATGAGGATAGATAGGGTGATTGAAGTGTAGACTTTGATAAGCAGCAGGAAGAAAATCTTCTGGTGGGCCTTTTCAGTGACTACGGGGGAGTCTACGGGTGTATTTGGACCAAACAGTTTTAGAAACTTTTTAAGGGAAAGTATCCACTGGTCAGTTCCTGAGGAACTATACACCTTTAAGGGCATTTTTTCTGCTGGCATCTGCACCACCGTTAGGAACCCCCTACGCAAGTCATGTGAACTGGCCTGCAGTTGGTATACTAACATCACTTCTACACAACTTACAACTTTTGTGCAACAACAACAACAAATAAAGTCTACTGTATTATAGCTCCACACTTTTCTAGTACAAATGGATAATGAGTTCGACCAATCAGCGTACACTTACATCGCTACGTGCAGTTTAAGCATTTAGATTTATTTTTAGATTAAGATCTGATTGAAACCAGGATAAAGTAAGAACAAAAGTATCACCAGCAACTCTTTAATACATTTCCTCCATTTGTACATGTAGTTTTTTTTTTTCCATCTTGCCAACAGATGGGGAACGTTTCCAAATATGGATGACTTCTCCTCCCTAGGGGTTGCCTTTGATGTGTGATTAACTAGTTTATTAATTCACTACATAGACTTGAAAGAATGGCAGCTTCCTAAACAAGACAAATATTTTGTTTCTGTGGGTGCCAGGAACGTCTGGATGCACTGCGTTGACCTGCAAGGCAAGGGTTATGTGATGTACAGCGACAGCTTATTGCATCAGTAAGATGCATTTTGTAGAAAATTATTGTTATGAGGGATGGAGCTGAATACTGACATATTGTGTGTTTAAGTTCCCCCAGGGGGGTGGGGGAGGGGTAGCACTCTCAGTAATCCCTTCAATGTGAATGACTTTACCTTTTGTGTATTACAGGTCTTTTATGACTGAAATGTATGGGATAATGATTTTTCACAAGAGCTCAGATTTTCTGAGAAATATCAGATAATGTAAAGAAATGGGGAAACAGCTCTCAGTGGACCTGTTTAAAAAAATAAAAATAAAACATGCAACATCGTTTTCAATGGTCCCCATTCCTCACAAAATGTGTGCATTGCAAAATATTTTGACTAGAACTCAGTTGGCAATAAATATTTGGGCACAACTGTGTTTTTTGGGCCAGTGCTGATACCAAAATTAGGGAACAAGAAAATTCTGATACTCTGATACTAATATTTTATGCATATAGGCCTCTACTATTGGCTGAATGTGGTTATCAAATATTTGTGACCGAGATATGTAATGGAGGCAGGATATCTTACATGATACACACTTTATTCCAAAAATCTGTGAGCTGAAAAGTAAAATCCACACTTATTTGTTATTAAATGATGGACCCCTTCTGCTGGACAAACTGTGTAATTATATCATTTTAAATCACTTGTCCAAGGATTTTTTTCCAGCCTAAAGAAACAGTTTTAATATTGGCGCATATCAGAGAACATATAGATCTGTGATAGGCCATTATTGGCACACCGATATATCAAGTGGGCCCTAGTAAACATTGTAGCATACCTTGCTGCAGGAGTGCTAGCTCCCAGAATTCAGTGCAGATGGTGGCGTCATGCCCAACAGAGGGGATTATTTGATATCTGGATTTGGCTCTCTGTATTTTTATTTTATTACTATTTTTTTTCATAATATATTGATGATCACAATATATTGTGAGTCAGACATATTCTTTTTATGTCTTAGATCATACCTTTAAAAGTCACACGCCGTTTTCTTGTGGTATTGGTTCTTCCTAAAGCTACGCTACTGATAGTTATGGGCATTCATTTCAGTGGGCTCACTCACTGTCTCTTGTGGCTCAGCTTAGTAATAAGAGCTGGCTCTTTCCATTCCCTAATGGCTAGTGACTTGTCGGCATCTGCACAGTGTGGCAAAAAAGATAGCCCTCTTCTGTCTTAAACAGAAAAGAATAAAGAAAGCTTGGAGCCAGATGTCATTCACTTCAAAGAGCTGGCTCATTCGCGACCAACACATTATTTGCAGGTAAGCCGCTCATGCAGTGGTGTGTTGCTGATGCTGAAGTGGTTGGTAGAGAATCGGTCCCTTTTTCAAACGTGTGAAAATGAAATGCAGTTAATTATACACCCTTTCATTGCATTTGAGAAACATAGTCATAAGCTGTGTTTCCATCGGCCTGTTTTTGTGTGCATTTTCGATCTGCTCATAAAAACAGGCTAATGGAAACACAGAAACTTTGATAAAAATCCCAAAATATTGCAAAAAAAGTTTTTATGCTTGAGGGAAGTGGAAAAATTTGACAAAGGGTAAATAAGAATATGTGCAATGGAAACAGATTTAGTGAATAAAGGATGAGATTAAGAAATCATGTGACTTAAATGTCACTCCGGTAATAGCAGTCCTCCGCACTGGAGAAGCAATGACAGCAGCGGCAGACGATAACACAAGGTATGTGTGACTGATTAGGAAACTTCGACATTATTTTCAGTATTATCAGCTCTTTGCAGGCTCTTTGTTGTTGCATTTTCCTCGTTTTCTTTCCTTTCCGTTTGCATTTGTTTACTTGCGCCTTTTTTTAATAAGGTCATCACGTTGCTCTGTCTTCTTCTGCTGTGGTAAATGACACCTGACTGGAAAATGTTGTGCCACCTAGTGCTTATCTCGATGAACTTACGCCTAATATTTACATAACAGTAGTGGATGGAAACATACATAAATGCACATTTTCTTTTTTCGAATTTCTAAAAATTCCGTAAAAATTTGCAATATATTTCAATGGAAACCCAGCTTTAGTCTGATTTGCAAAATAGTCGACTTAGTCAGCTGAAGTTATTAACCATCCCTTAGTCTGATTGTTCAGCCTTCTGGCTCGCTAGGTGTAGGTGTAGTTACAGGTTGTATGTGCTCTGACTGGTGGTGATGATGGAGTCTGAGCAGTTTGGAAAATAAGTTACTGCTGCTCAGTCTGAGCTGTTTTTGTCGGTGGAGCAGACTGCTTTGTGATGTCAGCACAGTGCCATCTGCACTTATGCTGCTTTCTGCGTTCTGTTTGAAAATAAAAAGCTATGACCATGTTGACAGGTTCCTTTCATCCGTGCATATATTGTCTTTGTTCTCTTAATTAATCTGCAGTGCAGATATAGTCTTTTTATGTGGATTCATGCCCCTACAAATGTTTAGGTGAAGCAGACAAGATTAGCTCTGTTTCAAGGAAAGTGGCAGCAGTGCAGAAGTGAGTGAATAAGTGAGAAAACTATCATAACAGCACAAATTATTGACATGAAATTCTGTAAATAAATTTACAGTATTTATTAACACTGATCTGAAGTGGGATATTACTGAGATACAAAAACTGATGCACTGAAGTTTTAAAATAATCTCCCCAAAGTCTTTGAATATACATTATATGTCTAACAGCAGAAAATTGCATCTTTATTAGCTTTTTTTTTTTTTTTCCTTTTTAACTGAAGGACCTCCATGCTCTACTTATGCCCACCTCCCCCAGAATTATGTCTTGCATGATGCCCCAGGTGCAGAGTTATGTGTTTTAGTCTGGACATAACAGCCAGATGAGATTTTTTGCGCAGACACAAACTATCACCTCATTCCTTTCCTCGCTTTGTGTCTGTGAATGCACCACTTCTGCCCCTTGTTTTGGTTGATTGGATGTCACACTCTCTGCATCTCTTCCACCCTTCTCTTTCTTCTTTATCTCTTTATCTCTCTGCCTTAGCCGTCCCTGTGCTCATGTAAACAGAAAAAAGGATGCAGTCTAATGTCAGGAAGACTGAGAGGAGAGGGGAAAATGGCAGAGTGGTGTTGATGACAGGAGCAGGACAAGAGATGAGAGTAAGGACGAGCAGAAGAGGGTTGAAGAGATTATACAAGGGACAAGCAAGTGCAGCTGATCCAAGAGAGATGTAAGAGGAAAAATGGGAGACTGTTTGATCCGATGCCCTTTTCTGATCATGTGTTTGAATCGGAATATGACCTAATTCAATAAATGGACGGATGGATGGATAGATGAATAGATAGATGGCTCAACAGATAGGTAATGGATTCAGTTCTTGCTTGAATTTAATCTTTCTTCTCAAAGGTGTGATTCTTTGCCGGGGCTTTTTCCTTGGTTCTGTTTTTTTAGCTGTGTTACACGTTAGACACTCTGTGCGTGGGATCTCACTGAGTCATTTTTAAGGTCTGAACGCCTGAATCACAGTTACACTGACTAATATTGAATTGTTGAAACAGCCATTTTTACAGAGTTTTTGTGTGCTGGCTTTTTGTCATTTTTAGCACTGGTTTACTTTAAATACTTTGAAAGGGCAATAAGTAATAAGTCCGCCTGTTAGCATAAGAATGACTTATTATTAACTTCAGCAGGTGCTGAAATTGTTGCCTTTTAATTTTTTTTCAGGGTTGCTGCTTTGTTTCAGCACAAAAAAAACTTCTGGCATACTTTCAAAGCACCATCTGTGCCCCCAGCCACCTCTACCCATTACTCACATTAACTCTCACCTTGTGCTAAGTGATCCTGTTGAGATATGTTTTAGGGCATATAGAACAAAAAATACTATGTAGTAATCTTACTGTCTGATGTTTTTTTTCCATTAAAAGTCCAATTACGATTTCAAAATGACATTTTCTTAGTCTCCCTCATTGAAGAATCTATACTCAATGAACATACCAAAATTTTTTAAAGGTTAATCTTGACACAAAATATGTCCATGACTTAATTTGGAGGTGTCAGATTTCCCTGTCACACATCTCTCTGTTTTATTCTGGACCACGATCTGCTCTCAAATTAGTTGTGATGTCACAAAAGCTTGGTTTTAGGAGTCTTAACTTCAGATCTGAGGTGAGTGCCGAGAACCCCCCCCTTCAGCCAGCGAATGTGAAACAGCCTTCTAGCGTCATAGTCAGCACATCATGCTGCACAGTGAAGCGCATACATCAAAGTGAAGTAACAATAAATAAAACACATTTTTTAGTGGACGGGGCTTAAAAGTACCTTTTGTCTCCTGCTGCTTAACACAGCTGTAGACAAAACAAAAAAAGTGTAAAGATGCTGAACGAAATAAAAATATTACAAGACATGACAATGTCCTAAAATGCAAATTATTTTCATTCTGCAGGTCTTCAAAAAAGAGAAATTACTGTAAAGCCCCGTAAGACACAGGAATTTTGTCTGTCCAGCTTTTCTTTCTTGTTTGGAAAGCACAGTGATGGATTACAGCTGCAAGCGAAGGGTGGCAATCAATCAAATGGGGATGAGTAAGGGTGAGGAGGAAGGGGGATTCTCTCATGTCAGTCATGTTTTGTACACCAGAGAACGGGTTTGAGCACCTTCACGGTTTATTTCACCATAAATATATATTTTTTTTGTTCTATCGCCTCAGTCTTTATTTTCATCCAAGCTTCTAATCTGGAGTACAACAAACTGCTAAACGCAATTTAACCCCACAGTCAGCTGGACTTGAAAGGAGGAAATGCAGGGATGTGTGCCTGCCTGCCAGTTCCCCAGTAATGCTAGTCTACAGGATTGCATGCAGACACATTAACTGTGCTTTTGTCTGCCTTTGTTATAAACAACTGCATATATTCCTCCCCTACCCTTCCCTCCACACACACACACACACACACACACACACACATTTTGGCTCCACCTACCCACTATACACGCACCCTGCTCCACCCAGTGCCGTGGTCTGCTGGCCATATGTCAGCCTCTAAGACCCCACTTCTTTTGTATATACGTTTTTGTGTGTGTGTGTGTGTGTGTGTGTGTGTGTCTGTTTTGTAACGAGTTTGCCATCTCCTCTCACTGTCTCCACTATCTCCACTGTCTCTCCTCTCTCATTTGACAAAGAGGGAGAGGCATCACAAGCAGGTGAATTGGCAGATAAATAGAAACTAGTTCATGACACTTTCTGAGCCTTTATGATTAAATTCCAAATGAGGTAAAGAAGCAACCGTCTCAAATCACTGATTTGCTTTTCTAGTAACACAGAAAGGTGAGGAATAAAGAGAACTGAGAAGTGTGATCAGGAGATCAGGATGAAAGCGCATATTAAAAAGTTAAGCCGTACAACAAAGTGACCTGCAGCTTGACAGAGCTCCTCCTTCACCAAATTCAAGCCAACAAAAAACTGGAATTGCCACATAAGCACCAAACCAAAGTAGCACACCAAACATTTCCTCTAAACAAAGGTTCACCAGCTAACCGAAACATCTCAAAACACAGTACACAAAGAAAAAAAAGGTCACACAAAACCAACTGAAGCATGAGCTGCAGTGCTTACTACTTAAACTGACCTGCCACGTTGCACGACACGAGACACAAATTTTTAGGGTTGCACTGGAGGGTTAAAACCTTACTCACTGCCAGTATTCTCTTTCCTCAATCACCAAACTAAATTCTTCCATAATTTAAGGATTCTAGGGCATACAATGTCTGAGGACTGAATTTTGAGAAGGGTCCTCGAAACAGATACTGCTGCAGGTACTGCTGATTCCACCAGAACCAAAATGCACCAGAAACTGGCAACTCAAAGAGAAATGGTCTTCACACACATTCTGCACCACACACAAGTGAAAAAAACAAAACAAACTGGTCTCCTGTTGAAATGAACTTGTGCACCCTAAAAATGAACACTCAAAATGAAAACTATAAATGAATCTATACTCACATATCACATAACTTAACCCAACATGCCTTTCAACATCCGCCGATACAAACTTAACAGAAGTAACCAAACGGTTAAGGCACATCCTTAAGTACAGAGAGTGTGAAGCAGTCCACATGTTTTTTAGCCAGCAGTAGCTTTTCTTTTTCCTTACTGTGTTTTAGCATTTGATTAGCCAAGAGTCCTTTGTGATTGGATACGCGCCTACACATGCTCAGCTTCTGAATTAAGCCAGCCTGATGTGAGCCTTTCTCACATATCTCATGCGAATATTTTATGAACAATTTTAAGTTCTGGTTTTTGTGGTGAAGACACAAAGCATTTTCTGCCTTTACTTTTGGTAGTAAAAACAGTCAATCGGAAGGCCCCTGTGGCTGTTCGCCTGCGGGAAATCACTGATTTTCTGAGACTGACAGTACTACTAACTGACAGTAAACTTTGAGTTTCTGTAAGTTGTCAAAGTGGCGTCTGTGTGTCTGACTGACTGTCAAATTAATGTGAACACAAAGTTTAAAAACAACGCGGGACAGAAAAAAATGACCCACCATTACTCATAAAGTTTTTAAGAGCAGTGCGGTCGGTTTCAAATATTCTCTTCTTAAATACTCACAGTTATCCTGAAGGTGGAGCAGATAACAGTGTCCAACTCCTAGAAATCATTAAAACTTTATTGTAAGTGCCATGGCTTTGAGTACAGTATAAAAACGTGGGCACAGCTCTTTTTTACATCACAGAAAGTAGATGATAAAGTCCGTCACTGATTTTGCGCAGGTAGTTTTTTAAAGTTGTAATCACTCAATTCATTAAATGTCAGCACACATTAAAAAAGGGTTAGTAAGCACTTATTTACTCTGATTGTGAGGTAAATTGCTTCTGATTTAACAAAATGCCAAGACATACGCACCAGCTTTTTTTTGTTCATGTACAGCATTACACCTGTGTAGTGTTAGCATGTTAGCATTCTCGTGTAGCATTGCTGTTATGACCAAGCGCCAAGTTTTACATGATCGGAAAAGTAAAGTTCTGGGAGTCGCCACCGTCTAAGTAGAGGATGAGATTAACCACCAGATGACAGGCACGCTGAAGGACTGTCATTGTCATGCTATGTCATTGTTATGTTTAGGAAGTGCTGTCTGAAGCAACACCAGAGACGATGTCTGACACATTACTGGGAAGGATGGTGTTTGATTCTGTGTAAAAAGTTACAGGTGATGTTTTTGCCTGATCTCTGCGTGAAAAGGGCTTTAACTGTAACAAACCGTGCTTTGCACAAATTGTGGAGAAGTACGTCAAATCAAGGAAGGGATTCCACTTTTCTTCTGGAGGCTCAGTGCAGGTCCTCTTACCATTAACTTTTTATCTGAGCAGTAAGACCTGTGTTGAAAAAGTCAATCATGACAGAAACAATAAAGGTGAGGAAACCATTTTTGTATAAAATGTCTAATTTAGAGCGACACATGGAGGCTACACCTCAAGGAAAGCTCAGTGAAAGACTTGTGTATGCCATCGATAAGGATCATCAGTGTTCTTTACACCTCTGTAAACCTGGCATGTATAGCCTGTCAACAATTGTTTAAGCGTATGGTTATTAAATACTGGGGCATGAATAGAGGTTGTGCTGAAAAAAGTGTTTTCTGACAGATTTTTATCAGCCGTGTAACTTCATTAACACTAAATTCAATGGCCTGAGGCAACTGAGAGCAAATAAAGGAAGCAATGAGAAACATGCAATTAACTAACAATAACAAATAAAATTTTCTGAATGTTACCTGCCAAGTGAAATTGTGTGAACTTAAGAGGGTTCATGCGCTAAACCGGTTTTTCAGATGAAGACCAGCGCTTGCAGACCGGGACCACAAAGACATGAGAAAGGGAAAATGACTGGAACTCAACGGACTATCTTAAAAAAGTTTTTATTTAGGTGCAAGCATTCACTAACTCTTCGACACACATGGTCTTCTTCAGAGTAATCACTCTGAAGAAGACTTTATGATAAATTTGTGTGAAGTTGTGGAGTGAAAGACCCCCAATATTAGGGGGGGGTTCTAGGATACTGCCTGCCTAATACAGGCATTCACTTTACTACACATGAATGATGAAATCCTTTCATTCAGGTCAGTAAAAAGCTTTTTCTGTAGGAGAATGGTGAAAATCATAAACAAAACCACCTACAGTGAACCATCAAACCCACTCATTATCAAATTAAAAACAGTAGAATTTAAGGATCTGGTTTACCTTAAAACATCCCAAATCATGTACAAAGCAATAAATCAATCCTACAATAGTCAGAATTTGTTCCAAATAAGAGAAAAACATCATGGCTTGAAACGAACCTGCATGTTTAATAAACCATTAGTAAGGACCATCACAAAATACCACTGCATCACAGTCGAAGGAGTTGGTGTGCGGAAGATGAAATGAAAAAAAAAAAAAAGCATTATACAAGTTCAAAAGATTGTTAAAAAACAACAAATTGCATGAGTGTTTGATCATGTTTGATTTACCAGACTAATAAAACAATAATCACTTCAGCAAGAAGCCGAGGAAGAGAATAGGGAAGGAGGGGGAAGAAAAAGGGGGGAAAAAGGGAAAAAAGAGAAAGGATTTATGGATTTATTGTTTTAAGCATGTAATTTCAAAAACGGAGGTGATTTGCTCTCAGTGCTCAGCCTCAGAGCATCCTGTGTAGACACTAAAGCTGCTGTCGACGCTCTGCTAACGTGCTGTTTGCGCTACAGCACTACCAAGTTGTTTCTTGTTCAAGATACAAAGAGGAACACAGACATCTGGATGTAGCTGAGCACTTTCTTCATGTGAAAAGGGGTCAGTAGAGGTGGCTCAGGCCTCCGAGTGGGATGCCTCCATGTGAAGTTATTCCATGCATGTGGAAAGAGAGGCTGACCCAGAACACATTAGAAGGATTACATATCCCATCTGGCCTGGGAACTCCTCTGCATCCTTTACAAAAGCTGCAGAATGTGGCTAAAGAGAAGGCCATCTGGGCCACCTTGCTGGGCTTTCTGTCACCACAGTTGAACAGTAATATCGTGCAGTAAGTGAATGGAAGTTGCATGCATAAGTTCAGCATATAAAGTCAATTTTAGGGGCATATTTCATGTTTAATATAACAAGATGCTGATGGTGGGACAATATGAAGCTCAGATGGGTTTTATCAGAAGTTAATGAAGTAACTTCAAAAACGTCTGTAAGTCATTTTTAAAGCTGTTAGCTGATGTTTTACAGACATGAAAGCATGAAAAAAGTGTAAAGACATCAGAGGAGTTTTAATGCAATCACTATCTGGGTAGTGCCACTTTAGAAAACACACACAGGGATCCCCTCTGTTACACCAGCAGGGTTCTAACTGCAGCGTCTTGGTTGTTTGGCAGCTGAGACTTATTCCATGTTGTGGTGTTTTGTGTTTGAGCCCAAATTATAATCTTGGTTTGATGTCAACCACCTAAATTCTTTCCCATTTTGTTGGTCTCTCACCACTGTCTCCACTATCAGACATGCCTCAAATATACAGCTACATTTTCCATGAGTGCTTTTGTTGTTATTAGTAATAACACTGTTTGGTTGTCATTGAGAAAATCAGTGCCGCTCACTGTTCATCCCACAAGACGAGGGACAATTGTTTCCTGATTTTTGAGACGAAGTCAAACAGAGAAAAACAAATAGATATTTAAGGTCTTAAAGGAGTTTAATGTATGTGTGCTGAAGTGGGTCTGTTTAACAGTTCTGTGCCTGTTTTGTGGGTGTGTGACTATATATAAGTGTGTGTTATGGGATAAAGAAGACCCCAAGAAGGCTGCTGTAAAACCTCGGGTTGGTCAGCGTCTTTTGGTATTTGTGTGTGGATGTGAATGTTTTTTGCACATGAGAAGCTAGTTAAACTCGGCAGTAGGAGGGTATTTTTTACAACAGAAATGCCTGAATTTAGGATTTAGCATAGGGTCAATGACCCAAGTAACCAAAAAGACTGAAACTACTGGCTGATAGATCAATCATGTAATGATGCTTTATATATCAGTATAACCAATTTTATGGTTCTGTCCTATAAAGGCAGACATTTGGCTCACTCTATAATGTCCTTTGATATCCACATCAGAGACATTTTTCTTCAACAGTTAAAAAGATGATTTAGCATTCCACTCTTTTAACACTCACAACGCAATTTGAAACACAAACAACAGAGATGCAACAAACCAAAGATAGGCCTTTGTCTTTTTTTAATATACATATTTCTCTCCCTTGTCAAAACCTGACACCTACATTACCCACAATGCAACTCGTCCACTGACAGTTGATCAGACATTTTTGTCTATTATGTCCGTGGCAGCAAATGTAGCCTCAAGCAATTAGCTCCAAGCAAAGATGAGAGATGAGCTATTAGGATGAGCTCCACACCCTCTTTGTTTTTTTTCACGGACTCGAATGACATCACTTGAGGCAATTTATCAGATGTCACATTTCTCCCTCTGGAGTTTACACAATATGTGTAGGAGCCTAAATGCAATTCTTGGATTTTTAGTTAAAAAAGGTTAATAAATAATTTAAGTTAATTTATGAACAGTTAAAATACACATTAATATAAGTTAATTGATTTAGAAGGGATTAAAAGGCCTATTTATAGGTATTTTCAGT
>JAQLOL010014299.1:0-11870 GCA_029783665.1 Naso thynnoides
TGCATCAATATTTAACTTGCTTTGGGTGCGCTCTGGAGTATTTGATCAGAGTTTAGTGACACTGGTGGCCAGAGAGAAATTCATTGACTTGCACTAGCATTAGCATTAGCATTAGCTAACACTCCACTGGTCAGTTCACACAGCCAGACAGAGGGTTGTGGTTTCGAAAGATTCCACTCCAGAACCCAGTTTCAAACATTTGTAGTTTCAGGGGTGCCAGCACGCCGTTGTCTAATGAAAGGAATGACTAACCACAACAAAAGTGTTTCAATGGTGCGAAAACTTGCGCCAGGTGAAGTGCCTCTCAGACTTTTCATGACTCTCTGGACCTTGAGCTGGTAAAACGAGGTAATGCCATGAATTAGCCAAACTTGTTACATTAGGTGATATTTAATCTGAGAGCTTGTTACATCTGCCGATAACCAATCAGAGAGCTTGAAACATCAACATACATTGTTGATGGAGTAATTAATAGATATGTAAACTATTTTAATACTTCCTGTTTTCAATTGTACAATTAGTTTTTAACTAAAGAAATGCTTTATTACAGTTTCTGTGGCCCCTATGGTCCTCCATAAAGTAGTGGAACAAATCATTCCCTGCCTTTCAAAAGCCAGCGGCTGATGGGAGCTTTGTGGAGCTGAAATGACAGAAAGGGAGCAGTCAGATGCATAAACACAAACGATGGCAGAGAGGCAGGGAAGGAGCTTTTCAACAATGCTGCTTAATAAACTGACGAGGCAGATCGAGGCTGGTTCCGCTATCTTGATGGACCTGCACTGCAGAGAAGCTGCTGTGTTACAATAATGGATCTTTTAAGAGAGAGAGAGAAAGATCAGGGCGAGCTGTTTTCCAATAAGTCATGTTTTGTTCCCGGCCTCTCATTTCCCTTTCGTTGTCTTCTGTTGTGTTTTGCTCAGGTTGTTTCGGGGTGACGAGCAGATGAGTGTGAGATGATGAGTCTAAAAGGGAAAGCTGAAACATTTTTAAACTATAAAAGCTCCACAATTCTCCATCAAGTGTTTTCTGAATGTCTGAAATGAATTCAAAAGAAAGTAAATAGTGCTGGTTGCTTTATTTTTACAGTAAAGCTCTTGCAGGCAGGGATGTGCTTAATGGAAATCTAGAATCATTCTACAGTTTTTACAATAGTTTTGGCTTAATTCTCAAATGAGAAACGCATTTTTCAAAACATTGAGCTCAAATCTCTAACAAGTAATTTGTCATTCACAGCAGATTAGAATTTCTCATTCATTCAAGCAAATTAAAAGAGTGATTCTCTACAAATTTGCACAAAAATCACTTGTCTACGATTCAGATTAGCTGATTCTCAGTGAAATTGTCAAACTCTTCTCAGCTTATAAACAGTCTTTTATTGTTTGAGCATTATATGCTGAAATGATCAATTCAGTCATCAAAATCTGTTAGACATACAAATAAATATCTAAGATAGTGCTTGTGGTGTCTGCCACAGTAAATTGACAAAAGACCCGCAAAGTCAGACGTGATGTTGACAAACATGTCTGGGCAGGAATCAAAACCGACAGAATTTTTATCTAACTGTTCAGAGATTGGAGCTCAGTGTTTTGAAAAAGGCCTGTCTCATTTTAGAAGTGAGCAAAAACGACTGAGAAGAACTGAAGCAGCTTTCAGACTGCGGTGCTGTTTTCTCTGATTCAAGCCAAAAGCTCACAATTTGTGTTTTCAGTTCTTCAGCAGTTTCAGTTTTCTGCAACTTACGTTTTTTTTTTTTCTTTTCTGAGTGAATTCTTCATTACAGCATCTCAATCCTTCCTGCCTTGTGTCACAGGCCAAATACAAATGTACAGTTATTGTTTAAAAAAAAAAAAGGCTTCCTCTGTGCTTCACACCAAAAAAAAAAAACCCTCTGCACAAGCACTGGTGGCGATAATCTGCCCAACAAGCCATACTGGCCAATCAGATGTATGAATAATGAATAAAAGCTGCTTCTTGTACAACACCTGCAACCAGTTATCTGACTGGTTCTTTTGTATAACCTGCAGAGACTGCGTTGTGGGAGTGTCAGATGATGTCATGGTCTCTGTGGTTCATTCTGCCACTGATTCTTTTACGTAATTCATCATTTAAGAAGAGGAAATTTTGCTTATATTTAGGACATTTGGTATATACATTTTTTTCTGATGCGTGTTCACAAAAATGTCAAACGAAAGCAGCTGCAGGATGAAAAAACTAATGTTTAAAGTACAATTGTTGCTTGCAGAGTCAGTGTTTCCCTGAATCACATGCAGCATCACTGCCATCCAGTGGCCACAGTGATGCTCCCGAGACTAAATGACCTTACTGAAACAATTACAGTTTTTCTCAATCGCTTTGGCTCAAAACGGTCTCAACATTTTCTCCAAACTGTAAGTGAAACTGTCACAACGGTTTCATGTCCAATCAAAGATCTATTACATGTATGCAAAAGGTAGCTATTCACCCAAAACATTTCATTTATGTTTCAAAAACCTAGTTTTCTAATTAGGCCACTGCCACCAAAATGAAAAGTTGTGTTATCGTTTGAGTCATACTGGTCGAAATGTACAACAATCCCCTTTAAAATAATAATAGTCACAAATTACATGATGATTTCCACTAAATTACATCCTTATGAAAAAAGCAAATTACAGTAAAATATCCATTACAATACTGTGTTTTGCAATATCATAAGAATTCTCAAAAACACTTTCAATATTTAAGAAAAGTTTTCATGCAAAGATTTGTGGCAGTGATTAATTTTATTTTTTAATCCTCTGACTTTTGCAAAAAAATTTATTGTTTTTACTCAAATTTTATGGATAATAGTGTGTTCTTTACAGGACATACTTGCCAATACAAAGTCCTACATAGCACTATACAGGAGGTCTCATCCTCTTCACCTTGTGCTCAAGATGAACTGGACCAAAAAAAAAAAAAAAAAGAGCTTATAGGGTCGAGTGTTCTGCGTGTTTCAATGAGCATAACAATGCACCAACTCAGCTACATTTTTGTCAGGAGAGACAGAGTAGACACTTGGAGGTTTTAATAGACTGGACTGCCTTCTTCTTCTCAAAATTAGCTATCATGTTAATACAGATGTGCAAATTTAGCTGATCATACCTGACAGATTCCCTGGTGTCCCCTGATGCCAAACGTTCTTCATTCTCTGCACCGGTCTTTTCTTAGTGTGTGTATTTTATTGATAATACTGACAAAATAGAAAATATCAGCCTTTTGCAACTTTAATTACTTTTAATGTATGTTGTGAAGTTTGAAGGTGTTTATGTGGGAAACGTCAGCAATCTTTTACACAAAGTTATGGAAAGGTTTCGTTATAGTGAAGCTATTAAGCAGAGGTTTAGGAGCAGGACCACACTTCAACCACGCCTTTTCTGGCTTAAATACCCTCCTAACCATCTCATCTTCTTTCATTCTCATATTCTACACGCCCACCCCCACCCAGCTCTCTCTCCTTGTTTCCTCATTTTCTCTTTCTCTCCGTAGGGTCCTAAGGAGTCTGTCGTACCCGGGAGCGACTGCGGATTCCCCTCCGAAGCTTCCCCACATCGCAATCGACCATCAGTACTGCAATCAATAACACAGCCTATTCACTTTCATATAATTTTAAATCGTTGACAATTAATTGTTAAACTGATCTGCTCCTTGACGGTGTGGTCCTTGCTAGTCGAGTGCTTATATTTTCTGGCTACAAGTCGGAAATCAGGAACTTCGAAAAACTGGACAGACACCAAAAATCCCAAATACTTGTACGTGCTGTCAGTAATCTTTAAAAATGTATTTCATGCACATCGAGCATTGAATTATTTATTAGTCACAAACTTGTTTATCAGTCACAAACTTTCTTTATGTTGCTCTCCATCTTGCTTTATGATAAATTTTCTTTGGTTGTTTTTCCTGTCAAGCTATTTGTATCTATAACTTTGCTGTACTCTGCGCATTATCACAGCTCAAGTGAGTTCTTAAGAACTCCTGGATCTTCTTCCACAGGTGGACTTCAGCTGCTGCATGCACCCCTGGTTCACCCCCCCACACAACTGGAAAGCTAAGGAGCCCGTGCAAAGCTGAGGGGCAGAAGGGTCCATACGGTGGCTCCAGCAAGTGTCCAGCTCTCGGATAAAACACACATTCAAAGTTGTCCTTCCCATGACGCTTCAGTCTCTCCACCATCCCGTCCATGAAAGCTTTGCTGTCCCAGTTTAGGTCGTCTTCTGAAGCAACAAAGAGGAAGCGTCCCGTGGCTCGTTCGATGGGCACCAGGCTGCCCTTGTTCTCCTCTGCATGTGGATCACCTACAGCATACTTGATAAGGCGAGCTCCTGACTCAGTGAGACTCACCTTGCTGGGGTCAACCCGTATTGATGTGAGGATTTGGCGTTTCTTGTAGTAGAGAGGAACAGCCACATTAGCGCTGCAGCCATTGATCCACACAACAGCCTCCACACCTGGGACGAAAGCGGCAAGTGAAAGCGCAACATCTCCTCCCTTTGATCGGGATATTACACCAACTCCTTTACTGCCCACCTGTGGAAAAACATGCCAGTTACAGGTGATGAAATCAGTGCAAGCACACAGAGTGTCAGAGCTAAGCTATGAAGGTGAGTTAGCATAACAGTGTGAAATCGGGCGAAAAGTGCAGCTAAGACAAGCTTGCTGGAGGTTTTATCCAATCAGGTTGCTGCTCATTTGTAGACAGTTTTTCAGAGACAAACAAAAGCTGTGTTTGAAATTGTTCACTCATGCATTCACTCACTCTTTCCTAATCAGCCTTCAAGTCTGACATAACACCTTTTCAAAATACCATATTTGGGTCCAAGGCCTATATTTTTAACATGCGGCAGTGTCCTGTGTAGGTAAAACGGATCTGAGTAAAAAAAAAAAAAGATCCAACTTTCATTCTGTCGCTTTGTAGTGATGAGAAACACAACAGAACATTGCTGAAGTTGATACAGCAGGTTTGGTAAATCAAGAAAAAGTTTTGGCTTTAGCATGTGGATGCTAAGGTTAGCTGGCTAACGTTAGCATCCATTCACTTAAATGAAACCGACACTGTTCGGATATCTCGGATAAAGGTTATGGTAGTGTATTAAACTATGTTTTTTGTTCCAACCAAGCAAAGACACAGCTGATACAGCCAGTTAGGTTTACTTTGTACAACATAACGTTATAAAAACTGTAACTTTTATGAGGGATATTCGCACAGGGTTGGTTTTGTTTAAGTGAATGCTAACCTTTGCCAGCTAACCTCAGCACCCACTTGCTAAAGCCAAAGCATTTTCTTCATTCCCCCAAAGTACTTAACCAACTGCAGCCATGTTCTCGTTTGTTTCTCTTCGCTAGGGGACAAATTGAAAGTTTGATTATTTTTCTGTTTGGTTTTGTCAACGATGGTCCTGTGTCCTGGTCGCAGAGTGGAAGAGGCCACGATCAGTTTAGTTCAGAAACTTACAACCTAATGCTATTTCACCTGGGAGCTAAAGGCTAATTTAGCTGTCAGAGGCTAAAACTGTTAGAGGATGACTCCTCTGAATGTTTTGCTGCTTTTGGCAAAGCTTTTACTTCTAGGCACAGAAGGACTTGCCTCACTCGTCTAATCAGATGTTTCTGATTAACTCGCTGACCAAATTCTATTAGCTAACATGCTAACAAAAGCAAACCCTGAAGATTTTTTGGCAACTTCTTCTCCTTCAGAAATACGCGCATTGTATGTACACACTGTACATTTTATACACACTCAAATTTGCTGTGCATTGTGGCTATTTAATAGTGCATTATATAGCCTAGTGAATGAAACAAACCACTGAGAATTCGAACATTAATACAAAATGGTGAACAGACTATAAAGTGCAATATTTCCGCGATAGGAAATGGTTTCTGTGTTCAGCTAAGGACTCTATGACTTCACCGACCATCAGGTCCTGCCCATATTTGTTAACCCTCTACTGGTTGTATTTGAGACTCTTTTTTTAACTAAAAATTAATCATTGCTACTGGGTGAAAAAAACAAAAAACCAAAAAACAATCATTCAACTAGGTGACAACTGTTTGGGATGATTTGATGACAGACAACTAAAATTCAGCAAATATTTTTACTTATAAGAAATAATGTACAACTTATCATAGTGCCTATTTTTGAGCTTAAACTAATGGGATCCAGTAGGGCAGCACATAACCCTCTGTACCCTTTGGACTGTTTCCAGTGTCTGTCCTAGGCTAGAATAAAGGGCTGCTCTACAGCTTCATCTCAGCTAGGAACATAATGCTGCTTTGTTTAAAAGTTCTTGAGAACAAATCACCTTCGGATGTTGTTGTAAGAAATCCACTGCTTCCTCAAAGTGATCCAGATGCATCTCTTTGACGTTGTCAGGCTTATCAGTGAGCACGGCTACAGCCAGAACCACAAAACCTTTGTTAGCCAGCAGACACGCTCTTTTCTCTGACATGAAGGTGCACAGGTCCAACACACCAGGAAACAGACCTTCACCTGGAATATAAAACATACGTGTTAATGTCAACAGTCGATCAGTGGAGATAGTGATGGAATTTATTGCTCTTTAAGGGAGCTCGATCTTGTGGCTCCGTTCCTTTCAAAGAGCCGTTAGAAAAAAATATGGCTCCTCGTTCTTAAATAATTGCAAATAAATAAAGTAGCTTGCTCGTCCAGTGTTCTCTCTCTCTCTCCACACATGGAGAAGGGGGATAGGCTGCTAAATGTGTGTTCTGTCTTGAATCTCGCCAATATGGCTGCTCTCTTGACTGACTGATTCTCTCTGTTCACAAGACGGGGAGTGAGAGTTTGGAGTAGGATGGAAAAAAAACGGGCAGAGCATGATGATAAAATGAAAAGAACAGTTCCCAAGCGCAGCTCGAATCCCCTCGTTCTCCCTAGAGAGCCGTTTAACAGAATTGGATCGGTCACGAACATCACAACACTTATATGAGCAGTGATTGATAAGTAAGTGGCCTAAGGCAGAAGATGTTTTCAGCTCTCGCTACATGCATGTGCAAATCAAGTATTTGAGTGATTATGTATAAATTTAAAAGACAATAACTTTTGCTTTATTCTGTTTGGAGGAATTAAAAATTCAAGTCAGCACTATTAGAGAAAATGGATAACTTTCTCCTTCTTGCACTCATCCAGGAGGGCAGATTTGAACTTGTCCAACTCCCACTATTCACCCCATCTGGCACCCCCATTCTACCAAGAAGGAGCTCACTGGTCGCCATTTGTACAATCGTGATGATGTCATCACTGCTGTGGACCATTTTCTGTAGGTCCAATCCAAAGTCTTCTACAAAGAAGGGATCTGTATTCTCCGTGACCACTGGAAGGTTTTTTACGCTGTGAACTTCCCAATCACCCCTCTTGTTGATGCAAGGTCCCTTCATGACATCGCTGCTTCAACCACTGTTGTAAATATTTGGAGTAAACAACTGAAAAAAAAAAAGCCACACTGACGTCATCAATTACATGTTGTGTAACTGAAATATAAGCATAAGATTATAATTTTGTGAAATGAAAAGAATCAATTAAGCTATGGGTAATTTTTCAACTTATTGATTTATTTGTTATGTTTGTAACATTTAAGAAAATTGTGAAATGCAATGAAAAGTTAAAACATCTTCTCTGAAGAGAAGCTTATTGTCGAGTGAAAACTGTGCAGTGCTGTGTTGGCCTTTTTATACATTCATAAAAACACATTTCTGCAAAAGACAGAAAACGGAGAACCACCTACCAGGAGGGGTGAACAGGACGCCCTGAAAGTTGCCCTGTTTGATGGGAAGCCGGCTGACTCCCTCTCTCATCAGAAACCTCTCATTGGTCGCCTCTGCCAGCATCCTGCCCTCCCCCTCCTCCTCATGCACGGATAACTTCACCATGTGGGGTTTTAAGGCGTCGACTTTGTAAAAGAACTTATGCAAACCAGTGTCTGCCCTCATGGACCAAAACAGACCCATGGGTTCAACTCCAGCATAACTCCCACTGAGTGAGGGGTCTCTGAGCAGGTCGATCTCCCCGCCCCCATCGGCTCTGTAGGTGGCCGAGGCGCTGAATAAAACTCCTTTTTCATCAGTCGACGCCGCTCTTATTGTGACCACCTGTCTCGCCCTCAGCCCAGAAACCTTCACCTGAACAGGCTCATCGAACAAGCACCTGGCGTTCGGCAGCAGCGTCAGTCTGACCTGAGACGACATTTCCTCTGAAGTTATGGATCCTGTAACGGAGTAAAGAGGACACACACACACTTTTGCAACGTGACACAGAAGAGACTTAATCCATCGATCCATATTATCATTTAGTTCGTCTGTTTGGAGAACAAATGAAACAAAATGCTACAGTGAAGCTTCACAGCAAAGCAGAAACTCCATCACTACTGGGCTGGAAACTTAAATCAAAATTCTGATTCTGCCAATAAAAGAAAGAAATTAAGAAAAAAAAGACATTGCTTCAAATATTTCAAGTATTTACCAACACAAACATGAAATGATTGCAAGCTTGGCACTTTATTAAAAAACAAACAAACAAACAAAAAAACAGGCTGTTTATGATTATGTGACTGATTATTAATGTTTAACTTGTTGTATTTAAATTTTATTTTTATGACTTATCCATACATTTACAAGTATATTTTTTTTTAAGCCCAGTTTATTTATTTGTTTATTTAGTTATTTATTTATAGCCACGTTCTCTTTTCATGCACACTCAAAGGGCATTTTGAGTCACCATAACGAATCTTTTGGAAAACTCCTGCCAGGGTAAAGGTAGGCCTTATGTTATTCCTTTTTTTTTTTTTAAATAAATAAACATTTTCATTTTAGAACTTATGAACATAAGAGCCAAGTACAAACAAAACCTGTTCTTGGGGGGGCTACAGAATAATAAAGAAAGTGCATAAACACTGTTACCTATTTGTAATAATAGATCAGAGAAAGTTAATCCCAGACAAAGTTCGTTTTCATTGTCTTCTTATTTTTAGGCATTTTTATCGTCGCAGCTGTTGACAAAACTGTCCACTTGGCCTGCAGTCCGTCCATTGTGTATGTGAAATGTTCTGCAAGATAAAATCAATTGACAAAAAACGCATTTTGTTGTTGTTGTTTTTGCAGTGTTTGTAGTGTTGTGCGGAGTTTCTGGTTTGAGAAGTCAGTGTGCGCATGTATCTCCTGTGTTTGACGTCAGAGGGTGAGCCGTTTCTCCCATTTCTTTACACGGTGCAATGGCGAACGTGTTTTAAATAGTGCTGGACTCAACTTTGTAAACAAAACCTTTGACGTGTTTGAACATAAATGTACAGTGACTCTGTGAAAAGCAACGTTCTCAGTCTCAGAACTGAGCGTGGGCTGCTCATGAATGTTTCTAGCGGGTGAAGACCAGCACACCAAACTCCATTCAAAATGAGGGAAATAATTAAAAAAAATCACTGGCAAGCGACAGCGCACCCGATAATTTAGCATTGCAATTACATGCGATGAATTGTTGAGTCATGTTGGTAAATTCGGCAGCGAGATGATCCCCCGAATAAAACATTAGTTCAATAAAACAATGTGAGTGTGACTTACTTTAAGTTTCCGGCTTTTAAAGTTTGTTCCAGCGTCTCAGTACAACAAGGGTCACAATTTATTGTAGCTATACATAAAATTACAGTGCTCTCTCTGCAGTGGCTTCAGACACAGCTCGCGTATGGAAAAGTGTCACTGACCTGTGATGTGACTGTCCTCATGTCAGTCCTGCCGCAAACATCAGGTGCTGCTGTGGTGGAATAAAGTTCTGTGCAACTCCGCACTCTGGCCGGAAGAGGGCGCTCATTATCTTTAAAACTCAAAGTGCTTGGCTCACGTGTAACTGATTTCACTTTTCTGTTGCACTTCAGCAGCTCATCTTTGCTCCACTTTGACCTGCAACAACCTTACATCATAATGCAGCCTTTAATATGAACACAAGAATATAATGACGTAACAATCTGAAAATGGCTATTATCAAAAATTAGACTTGTCACATTTTATTCCTCAGGTGTCTTGCTGCTGATACCGTTTTAAGCGCATGCCTTTTATTTCTTGTAAAGTTTTTTTTTTTAATTAGTGAAATTACTCATTCATTGCTGCTCAGCATATTGTTGTAGGAAGGTCTACTATTATGCATTGTGTTGCTGTCATATTTATCTCTAACTAAAATGGTTTTTTGAAAGATATGAATGAGAAATTTTTTCTAACATTGTTGAGATATTGTTGTTAATTAACAAAGAGACGGTAAACTGTGGTATTGTTTAATCATCAGTAACTAACTCACAACTTCTGGGAAAATGTGAACGTGTTGACGTTTTTCATGTCAAAGAACTTGCAGAATTAAAAAAAAAAACCACGAGTACTGAGCAGGTAATATCATTCAAATGCGTGTTGCAGACTTTCTGTCTGAAATCACTTTTTAATTTTTATTCAAAAATAAGTTAATATTTCTCCAGGGAGTGCAGATAGTGACTGTGAGCGCCATGCAGGCTCTGAAAGCTTGTTGGTCCATTTCCCCCTTAATCACTCATCAGCTTTTAAGATCTGGTGTATAAATGAAAGCAGCCTTGTGGTTTAAATTCTCTCGGCTCAGGAAAAATGTGAAACATTTGTTCTACTTATTATGCTGCAGTTCCTGTAAAGTCGTCCACGTGGAAATACCTGTCTGAAGGCCTTGACCAAAAGGCAGAAATCACCAGACCTACTCCTGGAAACCTTTCCACATTCAAACTGAGCATGTTTGATGTAGTTTTTTACTTATTTATTTAGTCTTATAAAGGTAGAGTCAGTAGGATTTTCCCCCCCAAAATAAAACATGTACAAAAGTAATGCTGCTCAGTCATCACTTCTGGGCCTCCATCCTGATCGGGATGTTTCCGGGTAGGAAGGGGGGTGCGTTTCCACTAGCCAATGACAGCACACAGGCGAGGTTGGGAGCACAGTGACTGGATGCCACTCAGACTAGGAAAAAATTACAGATATGGACATAGTGGCAAAGGAAAGCAAATACAGCCCTTGTGAGGTAAAACGGCATGAGTAAAGCTCGTCCCAGAACAAAAGTGAATCTTGTTTGGCTTTCAGCCGCCTTCGAGCAGAGGAGAGCACTAAACATGAACAATGAACTTTGTGGAGTTTCAGGAGGAAAACTGCATCAACTCTTCTCTCAGATTACTTTCCCATTTTCTTGATCAACTTTGTCTGAGAAAAGAAAACAAAAACACTTTGTTCTTGTTTATTCATGATGAAAACCTTCAGTTTGATCAAACATCCCATCAGTAAAGTCTGTGAGTTAAAAGAAACAATCAGTCATCACCTTATTGATTACAATCAGGATAAATACAGTTTATAACTAAATCATGGTCTTAATTTAGAATTTTAAATCAGAAATGACATTTAATTTCCAAACAAATAAATGTAAAAGTAAATATAGATTTTTTTTATGAAGTGAGAACAAAATATCTCAAATGAAGGAGGGTCACAACAATCAGCTCTCAGCAACAAACATGGAGACAATAAGAACCCAGATCCATTATGGGGGCTTTAGTAGACCATGTGGACCACATGGAAGACATTTCTGATGTTTTATTTTTTTAATACTACCCCTTAATGTCAAAGATCTGTGATGTTTCATATAAGTTACGTTGGGCGTTTAGGGTAAATTTATTTCGCATTTGAAAATAAGTTAACACAGCATTTTTTATGCTTTTTTACTTTCAAGGTTTGAATCAGTCTGAAAACAGCTTCTGAACTCAAACTGCAGACAAAGTGAGCTGAGCTGCTTTAACCTCCACTACATCCCTGGTTAGCAGGATGACGGCGCCCTCTAGTGTTGTGCATCAGTTTGGACA
>JAQLOL010014300.1:0-11870 GCA_029783665.1 Naso thynnoides
ATTTAAGTCCATAGTCCCTCTCTTGGACTGTAACCTTGCTGTGGTAGAGAGGCTTGCGTACTCCAGTGACCCTAAGAGCCACGTGTGAGGGGGCTTTACACCCCTGGCAGGTTCAGTCAAACCGGACGGGTCAAGGAGGAAGAGGCAGAAGAATGCAGTCCCCAGTCCTCTGGGTTGGAGGTTGGGTGTGGAGCTAACTACCTCACCCTGTAAAAAAGAGTGAATTACAAAAACACTGACAAATGAAAAACACATCTTGGAGGACATTTGTCAATGGCCTATGCTCCCTAGAGGAGCAAAGGGCTTGAGTCAAGTCAATATTTATTGTATCAATTTCAGTGTAATTATTATTATTAATATCTGGAGAGACACTGGAACAAAATACATTATTATCATGTTGTGTGATTTTTAGGCATAAAATACATAGGCTAAAAAGGTACAAAGTAAAAGCATTTCAGCTTTTTATCCATTACAGTTTGCTGTTTAGCCTGATTTTTTGCCTTACTTTACTGCATTTGTGGGGAATCGACCTTTCTTTCCTCATAACAAGTTGCCCAGCCATAATTATGATGTGAAAAAATCAGTATTTCAAGTAAATATATTTTTTAATTAACATCAACTGTTACATATAGAATACCTTTAAAAGAAACACATGTTGGGGCATCTGGTGGCCCAGTTGGTAGAGCAGGTGCCCCATATCCACTGTGGCCCTTTGCTGCATGTCATTCCCCCTCCCTCTCCTGTTTCCTGTCTACTCTTCAGTTGTCCTATCCAACAAATAAAGGCACAAAAAGCTTTAAAAAAAAGAAACACATACTAATGAGATCAGATGAAAAAAAAAGTACAACTTTGCTTTTAGTGGTTCTGTCTTTCACTGGGTTTATTAGTTTGGGGCAACAGAGGACAACTCAAAGGCTTTCCTTTGTTAATACACAGTGAAAATTTAAAGCAAGGACAGACTTTATTAAGGTCTTCACAGGTTTTTAATCTGAATCCTGATGAGGATGTCAGGGCTCTCACCCCATTTCAAACAGCAATTTTAGGCTTGAGATGAGAGGTCCCCTTACCTCACACCATTACCCTCACATAAGACATACTGTAAGCTGCTTTGTCAAGGAATGCATACAACAATATTTTGTAGGTGAAAATCAGCCCAGCAGAAAGAGGCAAGGGAAAAAGTTTAAAAACACTGACAGAAGATAAAATGAACAAAAACATGGACAAACAACACAGTGCAAATAATGGGTATACATCAACACGGAACAACACACTGTCTGCCATGCTTGGGAAACTCTGCTTCATATTTGCTTTTAAGCCCAACACACACTGAGAGCGTCATTTGATACGCGTCGTGATGCTTTCAGTGCACATTCGGCAATTTCAAAAATAGGTGGGCTTCAAAATGCTCCTGTCAGATGCTTTTTGCACTTGTTGGCCTTTAGTGGTTCCGTCTTTCACTGGACTTATTGCTTCTTTGTTTGGGGCAAACTATTCCTGGCAAAATGGCTCTTACAAGGCTTCACACAAAGACCCTCCAGGGGACCACCAACATCTGGCGCCTTTGCTTCGTAGGTCAGCACCAAATCCTTGCGGGCCTGTTGGATACACAGCTGTTTCACATAATGTATGAATAAATACTACTGCAAAAAAAATAAATAAACAAACAGAAAATGGACAAAACATCATCATAAGTGAAACAAATGTATGACAGCATGGTCAGGAAATAAATGAACTACTAACCTTAGAAATCTGAGCTTTTTTATACTGCAGGTTCTTGATGGAATTATTATAGGAGTCAAGCTTTTCCTACAAACAGAAACAAGTTTCTATGATGTTCTTTCTTATAAAATATTTCAAAGAATGTACAAGAGGACAGGGATTAAGAGTAGGAGGATGTAAATGGCTAAAGCAATCGTACAAAAATAAAATTGTACCTCAATTTTGTTCGTGACCCCCGTAAGGGCAATTTGGTCCATGTTAGAGGCAGAGAGCACCGAGCAGAGCTGAGCCTGTGTCTTCTCCAGACTCTCTGTCAGAGCTTTTAGATTGTTTTCCAACACGACACTCTTCATATCTGCTCTCTGCTGCACCTGCTGAATATTCTGAGGAATTGTCTTGTACAGCTCATCCCTTTCCAGCTGCAGCTGCATCAGAGGCACACAAGAGCACATGTGCAAAAACAAACAAACTTGAAAACATTCACATGAATACCCACAAGTGCACAGGGTATTTGGCTCGCACCCAAGGTACACATAACCAAGGTAACATATGAGTAATATGACACTGAGCGGCTCCATCTTAGCTCTTACCTTGCTGAATTTCTGTGTCAGTGCCTCATATTCCATTTTTAGATCATTCAGCTCATTTGTCACCTCTTTTTCATAGGTATTCTGTCAAAGACAGTATCGCAAGTGAACACTGTGCATATGAACACTATGTTACATGTCACTACTGAGACACAAGCTACACAAGGCACCAATCAAGGCACAGGTAGCAAAAAGAGCAGAAGTGTAGAATTTGCAACGCAGTTGTTATGATTTCCAAAACAATGATACTGACATTACCTTTTTTGTTTCGGAGGGCCTAATTTTTCTCTCGTACTTAGCGTTTTCCTCCTCAGCTTTTGAGAGAAGCTCAGCAAGATTCTTGTTATCCTTCAAAACAAGGACTAGGTCCTTTTTCTTCTCTTTAATCTTCATCTTCATTTCATTAATTTGTGCCTAAGTAAAGCCAATAAACATTCAATATGATGAAGAAATAACTGGATCAAGAGTGCTGCAACAATTAGTCATAAACAGGCAAGAGTTTTGAGTAGGGATGCATGGTATCATCTGTACCTTACCGTTATCAGCTGATATTGGCTTTAAAATTAATTACCACAAATCAGCCAGCACGCTGATCACCACCGGTATAATAACCGATAAAATTACAGGTTGCTGTTTCCTTGATTAAACGCCCGAGTCGATGCCATGTCTCACGCGTTCCACGTGGACAGACGTTATGTTTACTTACTTTGTCACTTGTGAAACAGGCCAAAGTTGCCCTGGTTGCAGGTTTTGTCCTGACTGTCTCATGAAGAGCATCATTCAGTTTTAAGTAGGATGTATCTTACTTGTTTTGTTTAAAAGCCACTGTCATAAATAAACATGGTGTGTTTTACATAGCACAAGTTCAAGAATTTTTCTTTTTTTTGGCACAAGGAATGAATATTACATAATTTCAAGCTTTGTATTTTAAAAGCTGCATTTTCCAGCGGGCCAACATGGTAAGAGTATGTGTAAAAATACTGTATGTAAATTTCACCACAGGAGAGACTTGATGATCTCTGCAGTTGGGTGTGGGGAAAAAATGTACATATAAATCGGTATCGATGTTGATTATCAACCAAATGAGTTGTAAAATATCGGCATATTGGATATCGGCAAAAATCCAATATCGTGCATCCCTGGTTTTGAGTCATTTATCAGGAGCAAATCTCAGAGGTTACAGCTTCTTGGAAATTAGAATTGGCTGTTTCTTTATTTTATAGACTAAACAAGTTAACATTTAATTATAAAAATTATAATCAGATTCATCAATAATGAAAATAATCATGAGTTGCAGACAAACATCTAAAATGTTTCGGGCTCAGTCTGATAAGGACACTAAAGGTTAGCACTTCGTACCTTGAATGAATCGCTTGTGACCATATCCTGTTCCATGCAATTAATGAGCTCAACAGCATCATTAAAGACTTTGTCGTTGTCCTCTCTCAGAGCTGTGATGAAGCCCCTGTGATTTCTCTCTCGCTCAATGGTCTCATTTTCTCTCATGTCCAGTTCTTGTGACAGCAGCTCCATCATTCTCTCGTATTTGGCGCTGCTTTCTACACAAATAGTGACAAAATCAGGGTTCCGTTTAGCTTTGAATAGGGCATTAAAACCAACTCAAAATGAGACGAGTCATTTACCTGAAAGTTGCTTCTCCCAGCTGTTTCTCATATCAGTCTTTTCTTCATCATGCTTCTGTTGAAATAACAGCCAAACTGGTCTTTGTATTGATGCTTACTTGTGAAATACATCAGCTGAAGATAAAACATTAAATCTACAGATCTTCAAATGTAGAAATAAAATAGACTTGGTGTGTACTACAAACCAGTTCGAGCTCCTTGACAAGGTTTTCATTATCGAGCTGCTCAATGTCTGCCATGATGGCCTTCATTTCTTTGTGAAGCTCAGCTTCTAATTGTTCTTGCTCCTTCTTCAAGACTTCAGTGGAAACCAAACCATCTGCTCTCAGCTCAGAGATTGTGTTCTGATGTTCACACAGCAGGTGCTTCATCTTCTGCTTGTACACCTAGTAAGGGAAAAATAAATCAAACGTGCAATACAACATTAACTGTTAACAGTCACTAATAATAATAATAATAATAATAATAATAACAACAACAACAACAACAACAATCATAATCATAACGGTAAATGTAATGAAATATAATGTCAGGAGAATCTAGCTTGTTTATTCAGGTGCAGTTTGACTGTGTGGCTAACTACAGTGTGTTAACATTACCTTGGTCTCCACTTGGTGACGCCGCTCATCCTCTTCTACGTCCTTATCTAAGTTTTTAAGCTCAGCCTTCACCTCCTCCAGCTGTCGGTCTGTGATGTCCCAAAAGTTGTGGATCTTGTCCCTCTCCAGCTGAAAGTAGTTCCTCTCCTCTCTCTCTCTATCCAGCTCCCCTCGAAGATGTAAAATGTACTCTTCAAGCTGAAATGAAAGTGTGTTTTGGTGTGTGTATCTGAGCCAGGCAATGCACATTTCCAATATTTTTTGGTTGCTATAACAACCACTTACTGTCTCCTTTGTTAAGTTAATTTGTTGCTCATAGGAGAAACTACTCAGCCTACAAATGAAGACATAATGTCTTCTGTGAAAATCATTCTGATGGTATCTTCAGCGCTATCTGGGCATGAGGTTAGACTCCTGGTTAGTAACAAAAAAAATTAAACATTTAACCATATCTCTGTGGACTCCTGCAGATGAATGGAAGTACAGACTTTTTTTTTTTTTAATGTGAAGATCACTCAAAGGAGAACACAGGCCTACATAAAATAGCCAACCAATACTCTACACTAATACATTACAGCTCAGCTACCTGCTCCTTGGACATCTCCTCCTTGGTCAGGCCATCTATCAGTGTGGGCGTCCGGGCCTTGGCAGGCTTTTTACTCGTGCCTTTGTTTTTGGGTGGCTGGATAAAAGTCAAAACAATAATAGTTTTTAAGAAAAGTTTTAGTTGTACGCTGGTGACCAAGCGTAGCGTCAGCTTAGGCTGTTTTTGTACATTATTATCATGGCTTAGTATCGAATCGGAATCAGCTTTTCTCGTAAATGTAAAAAATTTAATTCACACGCCAAATGAGTGGTAATTGCTACGTAACATTACGTAACAGCTAACCTGAGGCTAGCTGCTATCTGTAACTTAGCTCTAACTCGCTCTAACGGTTAGTACACGTGTTTGTGATAGATTCATTAAAAGAATAATTTGCTTACCATTAATATATTGCGCGAATAACGCAAAAAGTCAAGAAGACATTCAGCCAACTTCTACCTCAAGGTTTGACTCAAACGTTTGCTGCCATAGCAACGGGACGCAGCGATGAATCCTACGTAAATTCATTGGTAGCCTATTGAATGGCGCTGGCATGACCCGCCCTACTCTGCTTCTGATTGGCTTATCCTGCTAGTCAACGGCGCGGTACCTGACCTGACCAAACAGTCGGGGAGAAGGGCAGGTTGTGCATCCTCTCATGAAAGGTTCCCAACGGGAGTGAACCGTACTGTCCAGCTCCGACTCTGTAGTGAGTTCCAGGTTTTCAACGAGGGTCAAATAAACTTAAATGGGTAAAATAAACGTATGGCATTTGCTCAAGTAGTGCACTTTATTACAGTTTTTCTTGGTTCGGGCTAGGGGAGTTTAGTCAAGGACTTGTGCAGGTTAGCCGAGGGGTTTCTGCCTTCAGTGGTGACGTCACATGTGAGTTGCAGCGTACAAATGTAGTTTGCAGTGCCTCCAGTAGAGGGCGTCAGCGTGCCGCGTTCACTCGGTGCGCCTAAAGTTTAGCCCGCTCTGTGTGAGGCTGTTGTAGTGGGAGCAAGCGAGAAGCCTCTTTGGGTGCCTTCAGGGGCAGTAGGAACTGCCAGCTGTTGTCTTTCCTTCTCCCCTTTTAATGAACTGTGTTATTTGTATTTGTATGAATAAAGTTGCCCATTGTATTTTTGTTAAAAAAAAACCAAACAAACAGACAAAAAATTATGATTCTGTGATTATTTGAAGGCCCTGACTTAGTGGCAGCAAACCCCTGCCATGCCCCTTTTTGAAAACCCATATTTATTATATTATTAAAGATACTGAATATGTATGACATTTTTTGCAGTATTTACAGTACAATTTCTTTATTAAGGTCAAATTAGTACTGGCTGTACAGAGTTAATAAGGTGAAGCTACTTTATTGGTCACATGTACAGTGTACAATGAAATGTGTTTTCTGCATTTAACACATCCTTGAGGAGCAGTGGGCAGCACAGTGCAGCCTGCAGCCCAGGGACCAACTCTGGATTCTGAGCCAGTACCTTTGTCAAGGGTACTGACTGGAGATACACCTAACATGCATGTTTTGAGGGTGGGGAAAACCCATGTGAACACAGGGAGAAAACACAAACTCCACATAGAAAGGCCCTGTCCCAACCGGGAATCGGACCCAGGACCTTTTTGCTATGAGGCCACAGTGCTAAACACTAAACCACCATTTAAATAGTGCTGCAGATGCATAAGAGCGTATGACTGTTAAATGAATGTTGTCTGAAAGACTTAAAACTTTTCCAGTAATGAAGTTGAGGGCAGCTTGGAGTATTATAATTGCTAAAACATATGGGACCTTCACATTAAAAACATTGAACTTTATGTCCAGACCAATCAAAAAATAATGGGACTTGACTATATTTTTTAGTCACACAAAAAACACGAGTTAAAAAGCAGTATACTTGACTCTTGTAGACAACAACAAGGGAAGATGCTGTACTGCAAGGTAAGAAAGAAACAGATGTCACAGGTAAAACTATACATAAACAAAAAGGTTCCCTTCATTTTCTCTAGAAAGACTCTCCCTGCTAGTTTCTGTGATCTCATCTTTCAAAACTAGCTAAGTGCAAAATATGTATTTACTACATGATTTATAGATTTCATTTCATTCGGTTTCACATTTACCTAATGCCCTCACTGTGCTTTTTAATGTGTACATGCAGTGGTGAAATCTATGTGTACAGGGAGATAAACACAAATATTTAGCTTCTTCACAAGGTAAGGCTGAACTGCAGATCTGTGCGGCCTTGATATGATGAGCATTCAGTCTGTAATTTCAAGTCACTATTTATAATAAATATATTGGTATTTAAGAAGCATAGCCTTTAGCACACCAGTATGTTTTAATAGTGTTTTCTGTCTGATACCCTGTTTGTCAAGTTTGTTTTGGAATAAGCCGCAGAAACTGGATGTTCTCATCTTCGCTGCAGAACAAATCTACATACAGGTACAAATAAAGTGAACTGAACTGAGCTGAACTAAAACTTTTTAAAATATTTGTTGCTGTTTGATTTTCATATATTCAATTAGGAGGACACGTTATTCAAAATTATGTTTATTATTTGTTGCAATCAAATAACTATTGAAAAATAGATATCTATGTACATTTCTGGGTTAAAAATATCTGGGGTCTTTACACAGGTCACGGTCAAACATTAAGCACAGGGATGTCAAAGAGGTCAAAGAGGCCTTCGTTTTCATCCAGAGTATAGGTGTACTCCTGTGCAGATGGGGGCGGAGAAAGATGGAGGAGCGGAGGCAAAACTGAGGAGCAGAGGCAAATGCGTGATTAACGGAAGTATGCGACAAATACTGACACACGATATAAAGGAAGTAAAAAAATAAAACACACTTACCTTCAGAAGCCAGGAGATGTTTGATTAGTTCTGCATTTGTTATGTCTATGGAATGAGAGAGGACACACTTAATCGTCCATTTGCTTAGTCAAATAAAGTTAAATAAGAATTTAATGAACATTCTGTAAAAAATTTAAGAGATACACGGTACAGGAAGCTCCCTACCTTTGGTGGGCTGCAATAGTTCCTTCAGTACTTTAGATATATCTAGTACTAGAAAAAATATTTAACATCAATCATATATATCAATCGTATATGGATAATGGAAAGACTTGACTTGTGTGAAAAGTTTTTTTTTACTGTCAACAAGCGGTTTTGTTTTTCCTTACACTTGAATTTTGTTTGATAAGCCTGCCACTCCAGTCAAAGTTTGTACCTTGATATGTGACTGTGTATATTTGTTACACTCTCAAAGTCTAATAATCAATGTTACGCTCTTCAGTACTGAAAGAAACATTCGTGAGGCAGAAACACATTGTTGTATTAGCGCGCCAGAAATAATCAAAGACGGAAAAAGACAGAAGATTTAGAAACCACTGACCTTTTTTTCCCTTTTTTATGTTATCGAGGCTGTGTTTGTCATTACACTGCGACTGAAGTTTGAGGTGAAGTCATTTTTAGGTCCTGACCTATCTGGGATTTCAGGGGGCCGATGCCAATACCAATATCAGGTGGCAAGAAAATTCGGGTATCTGATATACTGCCACTATTATATTAGGGGTGTAACAATACATCAATTTGTATTTTTTCAATTTGTAACCGTACAGGAAACACGACCGTTTGGGTGCATGGAAAGGTACGGAGAATACACCGTATAATTATACACAGTTAAATGTAATAAGACTGATGAATGTAACACAGAACCAAATTCCCCTACACGAGTTCTATCCAGAAACCTTCAGCAGTGGTAAGCCTTAAGAAAATTTAGCACATACGAGCATATTAACAAAGACTTTACTCACGTCTAGAAGCATCGGTTCTGTTGGGCTCAGTGTTCAGAAATGACAGTGAGCGAAGAAGCTTCATATTCTCAATGGCTGTCCGTTTAAACTCGGTATCATCTTTGGTATTAGCTGAAGCCTGACAAGATGTAGCGCTGCTGTCTGTCTCATCTGAAGCAGACATGGCTAATCTGGCCCTCTGTAAAATGTCTTCAGACGGTGGGACGGGCAGTATGACAGGAGCAGAGTTGATGGAGCGTTTGTTAAGAAGCAAGACATCTATTGGCCCATGAATGCTTTTCAGGTGGATCTGGAACTTTGCTGGCCTGTCCTTGACCTGGAAGATGCACGCAAATAAAAAAAAATCAGCCCAACTGAATTAGAGAAAGCTCTAACAGATAGAACAACAGTAGGTTTCAGCCATGTAGGACTTACAGCTTTGGGAATGGGAACATCTAGCTGTGTGCCAGATGGTGCGCTTACTGCCAGGAGAGTGTTGCCTGGAGAACAGAACAGAATAATTTAGTCTGGTATCAGCTAGTATATGCCGGAAGTAAAAATAAATATTTGAGATTATTTGAGTAATTGTCCTATGCCATTTTTCTCTGGTAACAATCAAGCAAGAATGTATATATAAGGCCCGTAGCCAGGAGTAGTCTTCATTTTTTAATTTTCTGTTCTCAAACATGATGACAAACACACACAGCAGCAACATTTCGGCTCAGCCTTCTTCAGTGGCTGCATAAGTGGAAATGGCCCCAAGGCCTCTTTGTTTGCGAGGTAACAATCCAGCAAGAGAAATCCAGTGAGAAATTATAGTTTCTAACCTGGATTTATCTCATATGTGGACTTTATGAAAAGTCCCTACAGGCTTCATTGTGTATTTCACAATCAGTACTTCTCTGTATGGGTTTTCAACTTAATCAAAAATATGCTGACACAAAAATGGACACTACAGTATCAGCTAAAAAAGCCAAGGTGAAAATACATTACCACTGAAGCAGTTGCAGATATCTTCATGATTCACGTAGGTCAGAGTTAATTTGACTTAAGGTTCAATTTATGAAATGTTGAGTTAGTTTGGGGAGAGACCTCAAGGATGTCGTCAGCAGGTCAAAAAGGAGCAGATATTTTTTTAATATTTATATTTTTTAAAAGGATATTGGCTGTAGTCGTCTGTTGTGTTCCTGATGCTCTGTTCAATCCAGAGTGTATGCTGGTCCAACAAACACTCCTTCTCCTCCAAGTCCTGCAGCTCAGACTTCAGTTCTATCAGTCTGTTGCTGAAATCATGTGTATTTTTTCCTGAAAATGCACCCCTTATATGGAAAAACACAAGTATTATAGTGGAAAACACATTTTGCTTCGTTCTATTGACGCACATGTATATCAAATGCTTATACAGACACAGCAGGGTTAAAACCTTACGTCCACTTAACAGTGTTCCTGGAAATCTTGACAATCAAACCAATGCCCTCCAGCACATTTGTGATGTCGTAGATTCGCCTTTTCTGTCTGACAGCCAGGATCCTGACAGCCTGAAAGAAAACACACACACACACAGAAAAGGACAATTTTACTGAGGTATTCAGAGATCACTTACAGTGGATGTTGAAAGTCCAAAACTCACTTTCAAAACCCTGATCAATCACTGAGCACACTCATAGTTATTTCACTGAGATCGTACAATTTTGGTAATATCGAGCTTTTATTCAAAAGGAGGTCTTCTCGATTGTGAAGTAAAAACCTGGTGGAGTTAGTTTCTAAAATCGAAAACTGTATTAAATAAACCTTTTTTTTTTTCACGAGGAAGCACATTTGGTTACAGAAGATAATCATGGAAAAATGATATGAGTGACGTTATTTTTTTAAGGTGTTCTGCAGGTGCGACAAGCTGGATTTATATTTGTGTCATAGCAGTCCTAGTCCAGAACAGTTACACTGCATGCAATAATGAGGAAGAAACCTAAAAATGCAGAGCGATTCATTGTGCAAACAGGATTACATATCTTCAGCTTTTGGATCATTGTTTGCTGTAATGTTAGCTACTGTATGACTGTCTAGTCTCAGCAAACTTACATCTTTGAGGTCCACCACACCGTTTTCTGCGTCTTGTAACAGCCTGACAAACCTTATGGTTAGT
Source organism: Naso thynnoides (assembly GCA_029783665.1). NCBI lineage: Eukaryota > Metazoa > Chordata > Actinopteri > Acanthuriformes > Acanthuridae > Naso > Naso thynnoides. The sequence continues at coordinate 11,062 of JAQLOL010014300.1, forward strand.
AAGTTTAGGCTCCTTATACTCCTCTGGTACATGGGGTTCTGGTCTGACATGGCGGTGTCTCCATCTGGACTGTGTTGGCAACCGTCAGGGTCCATTCTGCTGGACAAGAGAGGGAAACCTGACTTTCTTGTGTGAAAAATGGGTTTTAACACATATTTTAGAAGAATCCCTTCGTGACAACATTGTCATGAGCACGGATAGCTTCTCTCTGGATTTATTGTGAAAAGTTTGTACCGGAAACACTAACACTTTGGTTTCTCGCTCGTAAAGTTAGCTACATAGCTAATGTTATGACCATTTATTTCATTTACTATGTTGCTCTCAATTGTTTCAAAGAACTCTTATACGTGCGTATGAAAAGGCTAACAACATAACCTCCGCGCCAGCGTGAAAACAATAAGGATAAGAAATCGTTGTTTTTACCTGAAGTGTTGTCGGGAACAGCAGAACGCTGCACACAGTAGCTGCACAGACTGACGTTACCGAGCTAGTGCCAACCGATGGCAAACAACAATAAATTATCTAGAGATACAAGTTTCGGCGGACAGGATCATGTATTCACAATGTAGCTCCCGTCGAAAACCAACGTTTACCGCAATGTCCTGATAGTCCACTCCCACTGTTTTGAAATCAGGCGCGTACTTTTCCGCCAGCCGTACGTACTCACCTTCACAATAAAAGTCCAAACTTTAATAAAAACCTATAATAAAATCTAAAAAACGGTGGAGGAGTATATGAATTTTATGATTTTTTTAAATAGGTTTTTTTTTTTTAAATCAACATTAAGCCTCGAAATTACTCCATTGAGA
>JAQLOL010014301.1:0-11860 GCA_029783665.1 Naso thynnoides
GCTCAGACGTGTGTTAGACGTTCCTGTCTGTACGGTGATCAGAACAAGTTTGATAAAAGATCTTTCTCTTCAAGCAACGGAGTTTTTATTGAGAGCCCACCACAAAAACGAGACGTGGTGTCAGAAGGTGGTCTTGAAGAGAAGTAATGGACGTAAATATAAACGAGGAAGAGCTACGGAGGCAAGCTAATGTTAGCTACCCAGCTAATGGTACCGACGCATCAGCTCAGCAGTGAACTAACTCGCCGTGAGAGAGAGGACTAGCAACAACAACATGGACGGCTTACACCCACCACCTGCCCTTCAGCTTACTGGGAATGTGGCTGAAAATTGGAGGAGATTTAAGCAACGCTTTGCTTTGTACATATCGGCAATTGGACTTGACGAGGCAAGTGACAAAAAGCAAGCGTCAGTGTTTTTGCACGTAGTGGGTGAATACGCACTAGAAGTCTATAATAATTTCACTTTTGCTGTTAGTGACAGAATGAAGCTAAATAAGATAATGGAGCATTTTGAGGCTTACTGCATACCTAAGAGAAATGTGATGTTTCTTCACACGTGTACAGCAGACAGGAGAAACAATCGATCAGTATGTAACAGAGCTACGGAACAGAAGTAAGACGTGAATTTGGAGGACTGACAGACTCTTTAATAAAAGACAGACTTGTGTGTGGGATTCCTGATAATAGTCTAAGAGAGAGGCTACTGAGAGAGGAAAATCTTGACCTGGAAAAAGCATTGAAACTGTGCAGAGCGGCTGAGACTGTAAAAGTGCAAGCAAAAGAACTCCTCAGTGACAGCTGCAAGGTAGATGCTGTGAACAAGAACGCACACAGAGTCAATAAAAAGAGTGCTGCCTCTGAGAATAAACTGCAATCAAAGTCACCAGTTAATAGAGAAAGTAAAGAAAAGACTTGTGGTCGATGTGGCACGCAGCATCCTCCTAAAAAATGTCCGGCATATGGCAAAACATGCAACAACTGTAACAAGAGTAACCATTATGCCCGGTGCTGCAGAAATCAAACCCCAAAACAAAGCAAGGTCCATACAGTGGATGAAGATGACACTGAAGAATTCTATGTGGACGCAGTGACAGAAAACAAAGTGGGAAAGAAGGATTGGATGATGACACTCAAGGTGAATAACACGCACACGGAAGTTAAACTGGATACCGGTGCCCAAGCGAACGTCATATCAGAAGCAGAGTTCAAGAAAATCAGACCCAGACCCAAGATACATGCAACCAAGGTGAAAGTAAGTGGATACTCAGGAGCAGAAATACCTGTGAAAGGGAAATGCATGGTTAAAGTGACAAAGGACAAAGAGCATACACTAACATTCATTGTGGTGCCAAAGGATGTGCAGCCCATACTAGGTTTATCTGTGTGTGAGAGGCTGAACCTAGTTAAGAGAGTGCTTGTTGTGGAAACTGATGACGACATGGACTATGATGATTTGATGAAAGAGTACAGTGATCTGTTCCAGGGTCTTGGCTGCCTTTCAGGGGAACACACGATCAGAGTGGATACCAGTGTGCCACCAGTCATTCATCCATGCCGCAAAGTACCATTTGCTCTTTGAAAGCCACTGAAAGATGAGCTGGACAGGATGGAGAAACTGGAGGTGATTGAAAAAATTGATGAACCAACGGAGTGGGTGAGTTCTCTTGTTATTGTGGAGAAAAAGAATGGACAGTATGCATGGATCCTAGAGATCTAAATAGAGCTATACTAAGAGAACATTTCAAACTCCCCACAAGAGAAGAAATAATGGCACAGTTTGCAAATGCGAAATACTTCAGCAAACTGGACGCATCATCAGGATTTTGGCAATTAAAGCTGGACGATGCGAGTTCAAAATTATGCACATTCAACAGTCCATTTGTCAGATATAGATTCTGGCCACTGCCATTCGGCATTGCTTCAGCACCTGAAGTCTATCACAAGACAATACACATGATCTATGAGCACCTGGAAGGAGTGGACACGTCAATGGATGACATCATTGTGTGGGGAAGCACAAAAACTGAACACGACAAGAGACTGAGAAATGTTCTTGAGGCAACCAGAAAAGCCGATCTGAAGCTGAATAAAGAGAAATGTCAGCTTAGAGTACAGGAACTGACATTCGTGGGGGACATCCTGAGCAGTGACGGCATCAGACCGGATCCCAGAAAAGTGTCAGCAATTGAAAATATACCAAGGCCACAATGCAAGAAGGATGTACAGAGGTTTAATGGCATGATCACCTACATGGGAAAGTTCATACCTAATCTCTCTGAAAAGATGGCACCACTGAGACAACTGACTGAAAAGAAAATTGAATGGGAGTGGAATCATGAACATGAGAAAGCGTGGTGCAGCTTGAAGAAGTCGCTCACAGAAGAGCCAGTTCTGAAGTTTTATGACCCGGCGAGACCTATTAAGATCTCAGCTGACGCATCACAGAGTGGGCTTGGAGCTGTTCTTATGCAGAAGTATGGTGACTGGCAGCCTGTTGCATATGCTTTGCGATCCATGACAGACGCAGAGACAAGATATGCACAAATTGAAAAAGAACTGCTCAGCGTAACATATGCCTGTGAAAGATTCCACCAGTTTGTGTCAGGGCAAACCATCAGTGCTGAAACTGACCATAAACCACTGATTGCATTGTTCCAGAAGCCACTCAATGACTGCCCACTGAGGATCCAAAGAATGATGATCCGGCTGCAACGCTACACACTCAATGTGATGTACACCCCTGGTAAGCTGATGTACACAGCCGACACTTTATCCAGAGCTGTTGACTCTAAAAGAGCCAGCAAACACCAAAATGGACAATGATGTAAAAACATATGTGGATATGATCACGAGCGCGCTGCCTGTCGCAGATGAAAAAATGGAGCTCATAAGAACGGAGACAAACAAAGATGACACGTTACAAACGCTGTGCAAGACTTTCTCAGATGGATGGCCCAACAGTAAGCAGGACTGCTCACCGGTTATTCAAGAGTACTGGAACTGCAGAGCAGAGCTGTCAGTTGTGGAAGGCATCATCTACAAGGGAAGCAAAATAGTCATTCCAAAGAGTCTACCAGGAGACATGCTCAAGAAGATACATGCAGGACACCTTGGCATTGAAAAATGTAAAAAGAGAGCATGTGAGGTGATGTTTTGGCCATGGATTAATCAGGATGTGACAAATGAGGTATCAAACTGCTCAATATGTTTGACATATCAAGCAAACAATCCTGCAGAGCTACTTAAGCCACACCCTGTGCCAGACCGACCTTATCAGAAGGTGGGTGCTGACCTCTTTGTTTCTGGAGGAAAGGACTACATTGTGGTCACAGACTATTACTCCCTGTATCCAGAAGTCTGTAGATTGCACACTACGACTGCAGAGACTGTGATTACATCCATGGAGGCCATATTCGCAAGACAGGGTGTGCCGAGTGAAGTTTTTACAGACAATGGTCCGCAATTTTCCAACATGAAGTTCAGACAGTTTGCCACAGAATGGGACTTTGTTCACACAACATCGAGTCCACACTACCCGCAGTCTAACGGGCTAGTGGAAAAGTCAGTCCAATCTGTGAAAAGACTGATGAGCAAGGCACGAGACAGTGACACTGACTTCTACCAAAGCCTGCTGGTATACCGCACAACGCCACTTGAGTGTGGTGTGTCGCCAGCTCAGCTCCTTATGGGACGACGCCTGAGATCAAACCTGCCCATCCAGGAAGATCTACTTAAAACAAAGGAGGGAAACAGTGTGAAGAAGTTCAAGGAGCAGCAAAAAGCAAAGCAGAAGTTCTATTATGACAGAGGAACAAAGAACCTACCTGAACTCCATGCCGGGGATTAAGTGAGGTTTAAAGACAAGACAAACACATGGGCACAGAAAGCAAATGTTCTGAGTGAAGTTCAACCAAGGTCATACACCATTCAGACAGAAGATGGAGCTCTCCCGAGACGAAATCGCAGAGATCTTCTCAAGGAACCTGCAACTGGAGAACAGAGGTTTGAGGCTGCTGAACAACCTCAACACACACACGAGACTCCATCACCTACCCACATGCAAGAACAAACACTCAGAAAGTCTTCAAGAAACGTGAAGCCACCTGAAAGACTCATTGAACAGATTTAAATATGTTTATATGTTGGTTGTAAGGTTATGATGTCATATCTCTTTAAGTCTGAAATACAGATGTGTGTTTGTGTGGTACTGACTGAGGTTATTACAAGCTGATTTTGTTGTTAACTTTAAGTTAACTGAGTTTAGCTTAACAAGTAAAAAGAGTTATGATTATTCTCTAAGTATGAATATATAAGGGAAGACGTTAAGTTTGCCAGACAGAGCAAGGTTTTATGTTTAAAACAGAGAAATGTTTTTATGTTGAAAATAATCATAATAAATCTGACAGAAGTATAAGTTCTTTATGTTGAACTAAGAGAGGTTATGTTTATGAAAGTAGAAGGTGTTTATTTTGCAAGAAACAAAAAGGGGAAGATGTGACGATAACAGCAAATGCATATTTGCCTGGTATCCTGAGTCATGTAAATACTGCATATACCTGTGACCAGTAGGGGGCGTTCAGTGTCTGCGAGTTGAGTGTGCAGAGCTCAGACGTGTGTTAGACGTTCCTGTCTGTACGGTGATCAGAACAAGTTTGATAAAAGATCTTTCTCTTAAGCAACGGAGTTTTTATTGAGAGCCCACCACAAAAACGAGACACACATTACCTCATCACCATCCATCCTGCCGTCTCTCTTTCCTTCATTTCAAAAAACAAACGTACGCCCGGTGCGCGCTTGTGTCACTCCCGCTTTTGTCCAGAGGCGCCGCTGGAATCAACAAAAACCTCTAAGTTCCTGTCCTCACTTGAATCCTTCAAGCTTGTGTCTGATTGGTGGAACTGAAGGCGTTACAACTGTCCCTGGTCTCCCCTACAGTTCCTGTGGGAACTGTCCTGGGTAACAGCTGCTCTTCCAGATGTTACTGTATAGGTGCGCTTGTATTTTTGTAAAGGTGTAGCAGATTTATTCTGCTTTTTTTGTTGTTTGCACCAATTAAAAAACAAAACAAAACTTCTTACTGCATTTTTTTTCTCCCAAAGAACTTTGTACAACTATCATACCGAGACAATATCATGATGTTTACCATTACAGAAACATCAGGCTGCACATTATGAAGTTATTAATGTAAAATATTGACCCCACATAGGAGAATGAAAATCATTTTGACTCAAATGAAACATGATTCAAAAGATAAAGAGCCCGTTTTCTTCTGCTGATGTTTGTGTCAAACTGGGAGGCTGAGAGATGGGGGTGGGGCTTGTTGTCGGACATCTGCTCGCTGTGTCCACATCTGCCAGCCGTGAAGAAACGGACATTTCTGCACGTGGGACAAAGTCCGAGAAAAACAAACAAACAAACAAAAAGATCTGCAGAAGAAGTAATTGGTGATTTGAGGTCAGGAGGCACCTGTGGAGCGCCTCTCGGTTTGGCACGCACCTTAAATAAACAGCTCGATGGATTTTTGGGGTGCTTCTGCCAACGACGTCACGTTTTCGTTTTCTGATCAAATAACAAAAATCAGCCCGAAGACTGTTGACTCCCTCTGTGGGTTAATTATTGTTCAGATAGACCGCAAATAGAACTGGATAAAAGAAAAAAAAAAAGTCGTGTCATCACTTTTTCGACTTTGTTTCATAATTGCTTGTCACCTAATAGCCTCATAATTACAGCAAAGTCCACTTTTAAAGGATAAGATAAGTTGAAGGTGTTATACTTCCTCTCTCTGCGGTGCGTGGGCCCTCAGGTGGACGGCTGTCTGATCGCGCAGCTCGTTCCGCTGACCGGGGGAACAACTTTTTTTTTTTTCTGCAGGGGCGAGAGTTTGTTTATAAGTCTATCACTTGTGTCTGCCGAGACGCACCCCTCGTTTGGAAATTCCGCGGATGGACGATCACATGTTAGAGGAGGAGAAAGCTCATGTGATAAATACGGAAAGTGAAAGTAAAAAAGCCAAAGAATGAAAGCGGCGCTGCGGGATCTGCACAGACCCACAGGAGCACGGCACGGTGAGCGCAGCGCTGAGAGAGAGTGACTGCTCCGGATTTTATCCACGGACTGGCTGAGCTGTCTCTGATGCAACAGGACCACGAACTGTTGGGCTCTTCTAACAGGATAGGTAAGGGCCGGAGCGCACCCAAGTCAACACGCTCACTACATACTTGTAGCTTGAGTGATTTGTCATTCACATGGCGAGCGGCTGCGCAGCGCTGCGTGGGGTGCGTGTGCGTGCCAGAGGCGCGTATGCTAGTGGAGAGGCTACAGAAGTGTGTGTGTGTGTGTGTGTGTGTGTGTGCATGTTGTTTTTCAGAGCTGTTCGGGGCCTTTCGAGGCATAAACACAGACCGTATGAGGACCAGTTTGTCCTGATGCGCTGAGATGTGATTTTAAAAAAAAGGAAAAAAAAAAAAGGTGGATCAGTCTGTGCGGAAGGTGTGAAGAAGGTTTGGTTGTACAAATGAGTGGAGGTCAATGCAAGGTACTAACATGGATGTCTGTGCATACATGTGTGTGTGTGTGTGTGTGTGTGTGTGTGCACGCGCGCTCTTTGGGGTTCATGTGACGCACGCGGCAACACTCGCTGCGTGGAGGGTCAGAGAGGAGGTTTACTGTAAGTCCGTCAGTTTTCTGAAACAGGCTGTGCTGGTCATCCTCAGAGCTGGCCACGGTCCGTTTCGTTTCTTTTCACATCCTTCCTTCCCTCCCTCCTTCCTTCCTTCCTTTCTTCCTTCCTTCTACCTAAAATGGCATTTTCAAATGCAGCTTCTTTCACGTCAGCACTCCTGTAGCTCATTTGTGGTAATTTTATTTTGAAGTGATCAAAATTACAAGTCATCATGTCCTCTTGTATGTAAGGTATGGAAGCCCCAAAAAACAAAAATTGTGAGTTATGTGGCAACTCTGGTTGGAGGGTGTGAATTATTTCCTGTGTGTGTGGATGATGTAAGAACAGGTAAAAATTTGCCGGGATTTCCCTTCTAAGTTCCTTACAGAGCCGTTTCTTGGGATGTGCGGACTGACCCCTGCAGCCACTGGGGGCCCGCTGTTTATCCTTAAAGATAGACAATGCACAAAAGTAAAGTAACAAGTTATTTTAGTTGAATCAACTGTAACATTATTACTGAAATTGTATTAGATGCACCACTCGTTAAGAAGGCATTATCTGCCGTACACGAGGTAGACCCACGTTATACAATGGACGTTCAATAATACTGTATAATAATATGCAATTTATTTTATGGCAGATGATTTTCATTTATAGTACTTGTATTGACATTTCATGAACTAACTTGTGATAAAATCAGGAAGTGCAGCATATGTTAACAACATAGTTCAAAGCAATAGTCTATAAAATGCACTTTAAACCTATAAAACTCAGAGAAAACAACCAATATCAACTGTATTTATATTTAATTACTACCAAACAACACGTTCCTCGGTATTTTCACCCACAGTGACATAGTGTGGTGAAAATGCAAGGTCACAGTATGTAGACGGAGGTTTCTGGATGTGTTTTAGGGCTTCAGACAGCGGTAAAGGTATCTCCCTGCACCTCCACTGAAGGTGCAGAACCGCTCATGAAGGATTAAGGCAGTGGTTCTCAAATGGGGGCATGCGTACCCTCAGGGGTACTTTGACTTACTGCACCGGGTACTTGAGATTTTTTTTTTTAAATGTTAGAAAAATAAAATATCACAGAAGAAAAAAATACCGTCACAAAATGATTACTACTGCATGATAATGACAAAAATTGGTCTGCCGTGAATTTAGTGATTGATTCTAAGCAGAAATGTGGCGGTCAAATGTTTGTCAGTGACAAGGTTGTTGATAAATTAGACACTGATGGCACCGCGTTGTCCCTCAAAGCATTTTTGTTTTTCAACCAAAAGCGTTTTGCACTGGTCAGGGGGTACCTGGCTGAAAAAATATTTCAAAAGGGGGTACATCTCCGAAAAAGGTTTGAGAACCACTTGGTTAAGGTATCTAGCGCCTTACTGAATGCACAGAGGAGAGAAATGCACATGCTTATCTACATCCCCCCAAAAGTGCAGCTTCCTTTGAAATTTAACAGATTGATGCTTCAACAGTTATTTTAGAGAGTTTGTAATCTGACAAAACTGTGGCCCCTAAAAAAGCAGAAATGTCCCCAGTTTCTTATTTTATTTTTATTTGTAAATCTGTAAATATTTGTCATGATCAATTTTCCTAAGTGACCCTTTTTTTAAATGGAGAAATTGGAAAAAGATTGGCGGATGAATTTTTGTTTGTCAGGATCACTACTAACGGTGATTTCTGTCACGATTATTTCAGCCTCAAAAGGCTGAAGTGCATCACTACCCCGTGCTTTGAAGTGGGCTGAAACCCTTTAATTTCTCAAACACAAGGTACTTCCCATTGTGGGTTAGGAACTATGCAACCAGGCCCTGCCAAAACCAACCGTTGCACTCTCATTTGAAATTTGAATAACAAATGCGAGGCCTAACGTGATAGCTCTTACAGACACACAGACTCCAAAGGCGTTGTCATATACCTCCAATGAATCATCTCTCCCAGTTCCTTACAGGAAGGCAGCGTCGGCTTGGTCACCTCTGCAGCCTCTGAGAGGTGCAGTGCTGTTAATGCATGGTCATTCACTTACTGTGTGTATCTCTATTGTCTGTGATGGCAATAATATTGAGTGTTTGTTGTGGTTACCTACGTTTATTGTCTACTATGCCATGTGTCATGTCTCATATCTCTCTTTAATGTTGACACACTGTTGAATTGAGTTTCTGTACCGGAAGGAAATTCCACTGAACATGGTTGTTTGGTCACTAATTAAGTACAACCATACACACCTCTAACATATAAGGCTGTTTACCAGTAAGTCAATATTATGCTTTTTATGAAGCAGACGTCGGGTCATCAGGCTCTTCACCAGCCTTCCTTACAGCAATACTGGAGTCTCATGTTTAAAAGTCCTGGTAAAGCAGAAAAAAAAAATCTTTTCTGAGTTTTTAACCTCACAGCCAAATTTGAATGATAAAAAAGTAGCAAAGTACATAAAATTGGGATTAGAAATCATAATCTCTAAGAAGCTGGAGGTGAGTCCCCAGCAGATGCTGAAGCCACGCCCACTCATATGAGAACATAAAGCAGGAAATGGCTTATGTTGGTCTTTAAAAGGGGTGTAACGGTAAACCTACATGTATTCATCCTGAACTGTCACGGCACTGACGTCACAATTCAGTGTATGCAGTCATACGAAGAACACGTCTGAGTCAGTCATAGGTACCAGCGGTTAGCCTTTAGCAAGTTTAGCTGAGTGAGCTAACATGGCCGACCCGCCTGCTCCTTTTAAATCTTGTAATCATGAGGCTTCAGTAAATTTTCCAAAGTGTGTGGATTAAACTCTAATAGTTAATGTGTTGGTGAGCCATTTTTGCAGAAGTTATGTGACGCTCAAAACAATTAATCTGCCGTTTAGCCCGTAACAAGCGAGGTAGAGGTGAGCTATGTCAAGCAGCATACAGGAAGTTACAGACTCAGAAGTGAATTTGGTTTATTTTCAAAATGAAACACTCTTTGCAGATCATTTTTTTTTACTAAATCAACTTCCGTGACCTATGACCTATGGATGCAGGCACGTGTGAGCAGTTTTTTTCTCAGCTGAGCCAGGAAGCCAAAAAAAGATAATATAGGAGGACGATGCTGCAGTGAAATTTTTGTATTGAATTTGTGAGGTCTAAACTGAGTCATGACCCGAATCGTGACCTCTGTGTACTGTTCCCCCCGTAGTTATTAAACTGAATTTAACTGAGCACATTTAAAAAAGAAGAAGAAGAAAAAAAAACATAGAGCAAAAGCACTTAAACTGACGTAAAGCTCTGATGAAATACACCCCAGTCCTCCTAGAAGTAGAGGAAGTAACCTGGAGCCAGTTTTAAGATCAGTCATTCAAATCAAAACTTTTTCTTTGTGGTTTGATAACAGAACAGATCCTACATTCAATATGGAAGAGAAATATCCAACATCTCAACCCACAAAGCCAAGTTACAAGACCAAAAAACTTGAGTTTAATTTTCTCTGTCCACGATGCATGGTGAGACTCAATCACAGCACAATATAACAACATTTTATGTGATTATTTAACAGCTTATGAAGACATATTCCAATTTCGATTGCCAATTAGCCTCACTTAGCCGGACGAGTAACTATGCAGTGTTAAAAATGTACTCTATCTGTATTTTGGTGACTTGTGATGATGAAAGTTCACGTTGAGATTTTCTTATGCAAAGTTTTCTATTTATTGAGCTTTCGTTATTAATGTGTTTAACTATAACTGTCACAGCAGTTTTTAGAACTGTGATATTTTTATGGCTTATAGTATTAATTATAAATTAGTATTAATAAGTAGTATTAAATAGTATTAATTGCCAAACCAGTTGATCTGTATTAACCTTCACCTAACCATTTTGCAAGTTGTGCAGCTGCACATGCATGTACAAAAATAGAAGGTGCACATGCAGAAACCCACACAGTCTACACTTTTAAGATGCCTTCATTTCCACTTGGTTTCTCCTCTTAGAAATTTAAAACCGCACATCTAGTACTTTTGTTTCACGACTTGTGCCTTGTTTTTAGAGAGAAATTGAACTCACCTGGTTAAGAACTTCAGTAACATAAGTCTTTACGATGCACTTCAGCTTTTGTCGCTGAAATGAGTGTTACAAAACCAATGCTTAGAAAAATAATTCTAAAAACCAAAAATAAATAAATAAATAAAAGTATAAAAACATTTGTGCCAAAAAAATTTTTTTTGTCTACCCGTCTCATTGATGGAACAAAAAACTGTAAAGAATTAAGAAAAATTACAACTTAGGTTGTAAATATAACAGGAGAGAAAACTTGGATTAAACTCAAATGTATTTAATATATGTAACAAATATGTGATTGTATAGATGAAGCCTCATCCAACAGTTTTCTGATAAATTCAAGATAATAATAATAATTAAAAAAAATAAATAAATTTTATAAATACATGACAAAAGATAATCAAGAATACTATTTTCAAAATAATTAATCACAACAGTCATTAGTTGCGGCTCTGATGACTTGAAACACCATGAATATAAGGATGAGAAGGTTTTAATTCAATGGTCAAAAATATAATATATAAGAATAAAGTTGTACATATAATAATTCATTCACCCTGACTTTAAATTGTTAAAAAAAAGTATAATAATGTAAAAATAATTTTAAAACCTTATGATTTCTTGCCACGTTTGTTGGAGTGCATTTAACTTGAAGCTGTGTCCACACAGTCCCCAGCACACACATTATAACCAACACTTGGGAGCCATTTCGGGGAAATAGACTATAGACTAATGGATTTATTCAGTGTTCAGACTCAGCTATTGCAAAATCAATTCTCAGAATTAGGGCAGAATGAGGGAGGAGCCTAGCCTTGGACAGTTAAAGAAATTATATACTTAAATTATATAATAAATAACTAATTTAGGGTAATTAGCCTGTATTGGCTAACAAAGCTCTAACATTGTCATTCAGCTCTGTTTGATAAATCATTACAGCATTACCCTCTGCAGCTCGGGGGTTAGGAACTGCTGATTTATTGCTGCTAAAGTAAATATAATAAACTAGATTAGTTCCTACTGGTTTCAACTGCGAGACCTGTGAATAACACAGACCATTAAAAAGCTGATGCACAGTGTGCAGCGAGTAAATTCTGGTAATTTATTTGAAATGAAGTGGAGCTCTGTTTTTTTTTTTTTTTTTTTTTTTTAAATTTATGTATGCCTCAG
>JAQLOL010014302.1:0-11857 GCA_029783665.1 Naso thynnoides
TTACTAATAATTTTTGATCAGAGATCAGGACTGGCCCTGAAAAATGAGATGCTGTGGGAATGACACAGTGAGACGGGAAAGTCTTACGGAATTCCGTGAGACGGGCAAGTCTTGCGGAATTCCGTATGGCCTTAATAACATCTTTATCTCTGCCATTGTAACAATAGGCTTTATTTAAGTAGCTGCTGGCTGATGCAGAGAGGGCAGTTGGTCACTAACTTTGATTATTATGACCATGATGTTTTCCTTATGACCCATACAACATATTTTTCTGCTTTAACCGCAGGAAACAAAACTACACATTTATACCTTTATTTACTGCTATGAATCCTCTCCAACAGTGGTGGTGATCTTGAAAGCTCACCAGATAAATTATCTCGTTATTATAGGAAAACAAGCCTCGTTATCCTGTGAAAACAGGATGATTATTTTGTAATATTGGGATAACAGAATGAAAAAAGATATAAAAGTGACCATGGAACACACCCTGCACCCTTTAAAAACTCATTTAAATAAATTACTAATAGATCTCACTTAGATCATTGAGTTGATCATTGTAGTTTAGTAGCCTAATCAGCCAATCAGAAAATACAGCTAAGGCTGATGGGAATGCCAAACGATGATCAGCGTTAACTGAAGGCTCACTCTGCACTCTGCTGGGCTGATCTAGTTCAGAGGCATGTCTCTCCCTAGCCAGTGATCATGAAATGTTTCGGGGAAACTGGTGCTGGCACACATCAAGGTTTGGATCCCCCCAACCATGACCAACACCAGTTTGCCTACAGGGCAGTTGAATCTACTAATGACATCATTGCACTTGCAACACAAAGAGCTCTCTCTAACCTGGAAAATCCCAACACCTATTTCAGGATGCTGTTTGTTGACTTCAGCTCAGTATTTAATTCCATCTACCCATAGGTAGTTCAGTCCTCTAGCCCCTTTTCACCAGTGACTGCACCTTCACCCACAGCTCCATCATTGTGGGCAAGTTTGCAGATGGCACGACCATAGTGGGTCTGATAACAAATAATGATGAGTTCATGACAATGATTGTCACAACCCAGCTCATAGGCCATGACAAAAAGTGGAGGAGGAAGAAGCAGAGTGCAGGAGACCGAATTGTAACAGAAAGTAAATAAAAGAACCTTAACAGAAAACATGAGGTGTGGATGTCAGTAGTATAAGTGTTTGTGTGTGGGTGCTATTGTACAAAACAGAAACAACGGTAACCGGTGCTCTCCTGTACAGCCTCTCTGACCATACAACAACAACAGCCCCAGGAGACCCTCTTCCCAGTCTCGATCGAGCTCGGTGCAGTATGCCCACAGTGAAATCTCTCCAATGCACCCGTACTTTGCGCGTGTTACGCTGTCAACTGATTATGTTTAATCTGCAAAAGTTTTAACACTTCACCAAACATATGTGACTAAAAATTGGACCCCTGGTCACTTTGAATAAATTTAGGGATACCAAACACTGAAATAAACCGAGTCAACACCTTTACCACAGCTTTAGCAGCTGAATACCCCGTACTCAGACACATGACAGTAAGCAGATATCGGCAACCACATTTAGAGGGTGGTAAAGGACCCACACAGTCCACAATGAGATTCTCAAAGGGTTCACCCACAGCTGGAATGGGCTGTAACGGAGCAGGCTTAAATATCTGGCTTGGCTTTCCCGCTACCTGACACCAAAGTGTCCACCTTCATCGTGCCCCGCTTTCAGAACCAGAGAATGAAATTCAGTTGGCACTACCAACTGAAAAACAGCATGATCAACAATATCATCGCAGACAGTGACCCACTTTCTGTACAACAAACCATTTTGCAAAAAGCAGCCACAAGCTGCACTGTTAATGTCAGCAGGAGACAAAACTCGGTTAAACAGCTCTTTTAAAGAAGGATCAGACCGCTGCACACGCTGAAACTCACCTGCTGACACAGATGGAAGAACAGCAGACAGAGAGGGAACCACCACCCTGACATCACACTCTGCGTCAGACGCCGACCTGTGCATCTCTTTCATTGCATGCTTGACACATGCCAGGACAACCTCAGGTAACCCAGAAGAGCCATTATTCGGGACAGAGTCAGTGGGACACAGAAGCACCGCTGGAGATGTGCCACCGTCAGTCCAGATGCGGCTCCCAGGTAAACCGTTCCCCAGAATGAAATGGACACCTTCAGCAGGCAACGCCGACAGACACCTCCCCCCATGACAGCTCACAAGTGAGGCAAAACAGTTAAACCAATTCCTCGAGTGAGAATGACGTCACCAGTGTCAGTAACAGCAGAGAAGGGCAAAAACAGAGCCAACAATGAAAGAGTCGTATGCCGCTGTGTCCTTCAGGATTTTAAGGGGAACCTTAACATCACTTCCTGGAAGTGACACAAAACCACTCCTGATGAAGGGACCAAAAGAATCACGTACCTCAGGGTCACACACACCAGAGATCGGCTCTTCACTGACCCAGTCGGAAAGAGGCGCAGCAGCAACGGCAGGATTAGTTGATTTTACGCCCTTACCTTTAGAAAGCAAAACGGGACACTCCACTTTCCAGTGCCCCATCTGACGGCAATAAATACATGTTTTACCTTTATCAAAAGTACCCCGCGTCTTAAGCGAGCCAGTATTCCCAGTCCACACCGGAGTGCCTGCAGTGTCATCGTGTGCAACAGTGCGTGCTGCAAAACTGCCCTTATGGAGCAGCACAAATTCATCTGCAGCAATAGCAGCAGCTGATGCGGTGGTTACTTTTTACTCAGACACATATAGGCGGTGGGCCGAAGCCGCATATAAGCTTTAGTTTTCGAAAGTAATGATCCCCAGAGAGGGAGGACCTGGATCTCACAAGATTCAAAAATTACTTTTTTCTTAATCAGATTTTGTTTGTTGGCACTTGTAACTCTTGCACATTTTTCCATAATCATGTTTTAAAGTTTGTTAAACATTTGACTAACCAGTAAAGTTAGCAAAACTCTGCTTAGCCACGTGAAAACATTTTCCTTTGTTTTGCTAACCCACTTGTTTTCAACGAGGCCGACCAGAAATTAATCTGTGTAGTGGTGGACTATCATAAACTGGTTACGATGCGTGTATTTGTGTGATATTATCCATGATAATGTTTCCATTGAAGTACACATTGAAACTCAAGAGACTTGAATCTGTAATTTAATATCGCTTGCAATTCTTCTAATATCAATATAACGTTATTCACTTTTTTGAGAGTGATTTGATAATTTCATTAGCCTACTATTCCAAATAATGTGTGTTTATGTGATAGTTCTATAATTTATTGATTAGGCTAATAATTGATGTATTCAATAGATACAAAATGGACCTTCTTGTGTTTTATTCACTCTAGGGGCACATCAGTTAGGCCTATGTGAAATTTTAATTAATTAACAGTGTTTTTCACTTGGTGATACTCCATGTTGGGCCATGAGAAATAATGCTCAAACCATACATCATTGGTGAGTTAATGTTATTCTAATACATTTTTAAGATTAAACAAAGGAACATATTTACAAGAACATTAATATAAACACTGCATTTAATACATTTTTAAAATTAATTAAACAAAGGAACATATTTACAAGAACATTAATATAAACACTGTACTCTTATTATATTTTATTTTTTATTATTGTATGCTCTACTGTTGAGAATGGTGAGCGTAACCATGTAACCCTTAGTCATCTTCAAATGACTTGTTGCCACAGTTTGTGCATTGGCACAGGTTTGTACATGGCAGCTCATTTAGTCTGCAGGTGCATCGCCCCTTAACACAGTTTGTCTTTTTACAAGAGCAGTGCACCAGTTCCAGAATTGCCTCTGGAGCTGGGGGAAGTGTCATCCAGTCCACCTCTAAAAAATCTCCTGCCATCTTTCAGCCATGATTTTTGGGGGTGGGAATATCAGGCTTGAGCTCAAGGCTCCTTCTGTGGACTGCAGCCTGATAGTTGGCACACTGGATGTGCTTTTGCAAGCAGTCTTTGTTTGGAGGTAGGTCTCTCTCAGAGCATTTTCCTGTCTTGAAGAGCTTCACTCTTGCCTTATTTACCTCCACACCCACCTGATCATACAGGTCGCATGTGAACATTTCCACAGCCTTGCAGAGCTTCGGTGATGGAGAGAAGCTTGTTCCCAGTTCTCTAAACACGGTGATGTATTCTCTCTTGGAAATTAGCTTTTTATAAGCCTTGGTTTTCCCCACACCATGCATAGCACTCACAGTGTCACATGAATGGATGCAGACCAACAAGGGCATCACACAAGTCTTCACCAAGGTGTGCATGCATTAATATCAATAATATGTGGATTTCTGCCCTTTACAGTACGGAAATATAGTTGACTGTTAATTTTGCTGCAGAACTCAAGAGCCAGAACAAAGACATTGGTGTCTAGGCTCCTGATTACCATGTCACTGCTGGATTTTGCTGCATAGGCTGCATGCAGCAGAAGTCTGGTGTCTGCTTCCTCCTAGGTTGTCTCCAGGTCCTCCAGGTCACTCTAAGGTCTGTATTGCTCTCATTCATTTTTATGGCGTGACATTTGTCCCCATGCCCAATTAGGATTGTCATGTTTCCAATTTTGTTTTTTCTAGATTTGCTCCAATGGTGAAAGAAATATTCTAGCAAATTTTCTTTGTTTTGCCCACATGATAAGAATTTTCTCCACTGTTTTAGTATTTTTTGATCATCGCCATATATTTCAATTTTTTGACAACCTTGTTCTCCCCGTCTGTTTCGCTCAGCATTTTTGATGCTGTGTTGTTTGTATGTGTCACATGCAAAATGGAGTTCTGTTGAGCTGGTTTCCTTGGCTGAGTTGACCAATGTCTTCAGTACATGGTCTGCATACAGGCCGAATGTTGGCTGTGGCTTTAGCTGCTGCACCAGAGCCATAGCATCCCATATCCAAACAGCGCCATCTGGAATGTCCCTCACTGTTAGTGGTGGGCTGATGTCCTCCTCCAGTGTGTGCATCAGCTTTGCTTTGGTCATCTTTACTAGAAAGCCGTCAAAGTTGGCAAGTGATTGTGGCAAAGGACCCAGAGGGTAAGAGAGAATTTCATTTATGTTTATTTGTCTGACATTTCCCACAACAATTAATCTGGCAAACAGGTTTCGGTGTGATTTGATTGTGATTTCCTTTCCTTTAATTTTCGTGCTTGTACTGTGGCCAGTATCTTTGAATGTTTTCATTTTCATTTTTTTGATAGGGTCATGGAGTGATGTCTCTGCTGTGACAATCCTTGTCTCACAAAACTCGGTGAGAGCTTTCACACCTTTTTGTTCTGCCCCCAGTAAGTCTCTGGCAATGCTGTCTGGTCCTTGTTGGCCAGAGGAGATTTGATGAAGACACTCTCCATCCAGCAAAGGGTCGAAAGGATTGACCATATTTTTCACAATGGCGGTAATGTTCAACACATCAGCGTGATCCCTCTGCATTCTGGCGCTATTCAGCTCAGAATGCAGATGTGACACTGGGCACTGTCCAGCCATCGTTTTGCATTCATGCATTATGGCTGCCCGCTCGTGCTGTGTAAGGATCCATCTGTGAACTGCACCTTTGTTCAAAGGGAACCCACTGATGCCCCCTTTTGTCTTTGAATCTCGAATGGCTGTTTGTTCAATGACTTGATCACATGCAGTGCCAGCAAAACCATGCTGTTTATGTCTTTGTGCCACAAAGTCACCTGAAAGAATTTGCTGATGTGCTGTGGGATGTGTGTCTTCAAGATTGGTCATCTTTACCCAGTACGCTGTTTGATACCTGGCATAATTCACCTTGTCGCACGCAAAAAACCAGGGCAGCATACATTGCACTGTTGCCAAATGAAGAGCCCAGTTCCCCTCTCCGGTTGCCCTGATGAATAGAAGTAGATTTTCCACCATTTCAATGTAAGTGCTCCAAAATGTGAATGTCTGGTTGGTTGAGTTTTCTTTGACAAATTCTTCATATCCTTTCAGCAACTGCAGAAATGTGTCAGATGTAAGCATGGCATTGAAATCCTCACTTGGAAACTTGTGTTGCAAATCTGTTGCAATTTTCAGAGCTGCAGCATGGTCGTCTTGTGTGAGTGTGTCCAGGTATGTCTGCCAGCGCAGTCTCTGGAGTGCTTCCATCAGCAGTTTGTGTGCTCGTATGCTCCTGTTAATGTGATGACCTGTGATGACTCCATCAATAGACCCAGCAGCAACAACTTCAGATTCGATCATGATATCATGAAAGCCCACATCAGCAAAACTCTTCCCAATGCAGGAAAGGTATGCCATGGCTGTGTGAAACCAGGGATGTAATAAGAACTCCCTATTTCTTATTACAAGTCTCTCAATGTAAGAACTGGTCTGCCAGCTGATCTCTTGGGCTTTGGTATATATGGCTTGATCCATGACCGTCACCATTTCTTTTTGTTTCAGGTTGTCAGCAACAGCAATGGAGAGACTCAGGATGGTGTGGACAGTGTTGAGATCTGTTCGGCTGGCATCTATGACTGGTAAGTAGCCTATGTTTGTAACCTGTCCACCCAGGAGGTATTTCTCCCTGGGACACGGGCATTTTCATGGGAAAGAATGCAGCATCAACTCTTCTTGCGGTTACTAGAGCATGTCTGTATTTGCTCTGCTGGAGATCTGCCTTAAATGCAGAATTCTGTGGACCAGACCTCTTTCCTCATGTGTATGCCACAAGATTAAGTGGAGGAGGATTAACAGATCTCTCCCTAGTTCTTGGTCTTGATGATGTCTCAGGTAAGGACACTGAATCACCAACCTTGGCCTGCTGAATAATTATTCCATTTGTGTTGTGTGTCGTCCCTTTACCTGAAAGTTCAAAAAGAGCGCAAAAGGTGAGCACTTTTAACAACTTTTGTGCACAGCCAAATAAAACATTGAAAAACACAGGAACAGCCAGCACTCGTGAATGATATCATTTCTACAAGTCTTTTAATTTGAGCAGAAAGGTAAAACAACCAACACGTTTCAGCAGTATGCCTTTATCAGCGTTTCAATAATATGTTGTGGTTACTCAATATTGATTCGTCAGTTCAACATATTGCTACAGCGCTGATGAAGGTGCACTGCTGAAACGTGTTTGTTGCATTGCCTTTCTGCTCAAATTAAAAGACTTGTAAAAACGACATCATCATCCACAAGTGCTGGCTTTTTCTGCTGCTTTGGACCTTTTACCTGAAAGTGTTTCCTCTCCAAACTCATTATTGTCCCAGACAAGTGTGGCAGGTACTACAGAACTTATGTTGTCTGGGATGTATATTTCTCCTCTTTCAATTTGTAGGTGAGCGAGAGCTGTGTCATGCTCAAGGGCCTGAGAATTGGACGAGCAGTGGCCTAGCAGTCCTGTCAGTTGTGCTGAGCCGGTCATGTGCCGAACTGCCATCGCCAAAGAGCACTGTTTTGTCATGAGCCACCATCCTTTGGTACACAGGGTAATTATGTCCTGACAGGTGGAAACTATCTTCCTGCAGTCTTTTAACATGACGACCACACGCTCACCGTTTGAAGGTTCCATTGAAAGACCGCATATCCATGAGACAAAGTTAAAAAGCTCGACTTGTACCATATTTAGGGCACTCTCAAGTGTCAGGTCTTTTGCTGTTGGAGGCCAAGGGAGCTTTGGTGAAGTTTTTGCTGTGTTTCGAATGATGTCTTTTATTGTGAGAGCTGCATGATGTAATAGCCGAGAACTATCTTTTGTCATGTTTTGTGTGTAATTTGACCTTGCCGTGTCAGCTTCATTGCCCTCTGCTTCACTTTCAGATGATGGGGATGAGATCATCAACATACACATGTTTTCTGGAATTTTATGAAGGGATGAGTCTTCTGTAGCCTGGCCTTAGGCGAATGTGCCTTATAAGTTGATATGTCAAGTCCCTCTCTTTCTTTGACAATATCTTTAAAAAGCATTTTTAATCGAGAAAGGCGTAGGACCTCTCGTTTCTTTAAGAGCCTCTCCTCAATGACAATGTTGCAAAAATACTTGTACCCATTCTCATATAAGTTCTCTGTTTCATTTTTTTTTCTTTTTTTGTCAGGTACCGAGTGTAATCCCTGAAGCAGGTGAAGTGGTACCTTGCTTCACTCGCCACTAAATCCCTACCCCGAATGTGAAGAAGCAGACCCTCATCTCTTATTTCTTCAGCAGCAAGAAGCAATTTCCCAGCTGTGAGAGTTTCGCACTGTATCAGTTTTTTTTTTCGTTCTTTTTCTAGTGAATGATTATTATTTTTACTTTTCATGATTGCGAATGATACACTGTACTGGCAGCAGTTGTGGTGCCCGCTTTGATCTGCAGAGGTCACCAGTATGTGATTTCATAGCCCGTGTCTTTGCTGCACTTTCCTCTTCTTCTTTTTCTCTCTCTATCCCTAGCACTAAAAAACAAGAAGCAGATGACAACCAATTTAGGCCACAGATGTAAGGTTAGTGGCACCACATTTGTTATTTTAAGAACCTTAGGGTTTAATCATGCAGAATCAGGCATTGTAACTCAAACTCAAGGAACCACATTCATGTTGTAATGGGGCTTGATTCCAGCAAGAAAGTTGGTACATCTTAATTTTTTCACACATTTCTGAGAATAAAGTATTAAGCTTATACAATAAGAGTTAAAGCCAATTTTGGATGTCAGATTAAATGTTTGTCTTTGTGCCTTGATGCTAAAATTTTTCTGATCTTTTTCTCCACATTCACAGCAGGTTCAAGACTCACATTGGTATGAATTTTTTCTCATTTGACACCTACCCTCTTTTCAGCCTCTTCTTAAAAAAAAAAGCCTTTTCAACTCTTCTCTGGGCTCGTTTTATATTTGTTAGGTTTGTAAAGTGGCTGTAGCAGTGTCTGTGGTAGCCACTGTTAGCTGGAGCAGCAGAGAATTCCTGTAGTTTAAAGTTTAAAGTAAACTAAATTATAAAGGGACAATTAATGAACATATAGAGAAAGGC
This sequence comes from Naso thynnoides, assembly GCA_029783665.1. Lineage (NCBI taxonomy): Eukaryota > Metazoa > Chordata > Actinopteri > Acanthuriformes > Acanthuridae > Naso > Naso thynnoides. Next base: position 8,969 of record JAQLOL010014302.1, read on the forward strand.
TAATTTACATATTCAGTCTCTTGGCAAATCAAGAGACTGAATAAGAAGCCATCCACGTAACACAACAACTAGCATGACAACAACAAACCTTGGTCGTTAAATTAAATATCTTCACTGCCTCTTCTGCCACAGTACCTTCTCTGGTTCCAAGGTCTTTCCAAAGAAAAACGCAATTTATAAATTTCTGCAATCCTGTGTCTGTAAGAGGGATTACAGGACCATCTTTAACTGGTTAATGTACTCTGAGCAAAATATTAGCTTTGTCTTCGCTAGCTTACAGCTGCCGGCAGAGTCAAAACATGCCACATTTCCAGGCGTGTCATTGGACAATAACTCCAACTACGTCACTCCTACAGGGACCTGAGCATAGCTGCCCGCCCGGTTTGCCAACACCGGTAACTAAGACAAAGTTAATGATTCACAAAAAATGTGCAAGAGGTGAGAGTGCCAACAAATTTTGTTTCATTTGTTGAAAAAGTAAGATGTTAACAAAAAATTAAGTCCTCCCTCGGTGGGGATCGTCTAAATACATGAAATCTTCCCTTGGCCCACCGCCTAATAAGTTGCAAGTCTACCAGGTAGCATATTCTTAAATTGTTCCAAAACAACCAAATTACACAAGTCGGCAAAACTGGTCACATTAACAGCAGCCAGCCAGCACTTAAAGTGAATATTTAAATCCCTGGCATACTCGACATATGTTCACCATTCCTCTTTTCCCAGGACCTAAACCGCTGTCTATAGGCCTCCGGAACAAGCTCGTACGCCTCAAGCACAGCAGATTTTATTTTAATATAGCTATTGCTATCCTCGTGCTCATGGACAAAAAAGCTTCCTACTCCCTCCCTGTCAGGATGCACTGAAACAGGAGAGCGCAGTCTACATCTGACCAGCCCCTAGCCCGGAAAGTGCGCTCAAAAAGGACAAAAAATGTGTCTGGATCCCATTCATTGAAGTGTGGTACCAAGTGCAATTATTAATGTCAAACAGCCGCTCCGAAGACACAGGGTCCTCTACTGGGAACACGCCTTCTCTCATCTTGGACAACCGGCTGTTTTCTAAATCAAGTTTTGCATGTGGTCAGGTGCCAGCGGGGATAAGAAAGAGAATGAATGCTGAGGGTGGAGCCTTTATAATCTGGAGCACCGGGCCCAGGTGCTTCCAACCAGCGATTATCCAATTGACTTTCTGGCCTCAGAGCTGCACCGTGGAAAGAGAGAGAAGATAAAGAGCGATCCATGTGCAATCATAAGCACAGACGACAGGAGCCATCACAAGTGGCATACAGGGAGGAGGTGTGGAATCTGTCATGGTGCAGGGAAAATGACCCGAGACTTAACACAAAGAATAAAGTAACTAAGCAAGTAATCTTTGAGAGCCATGAAGGCTGAAAAACCAGGAGCCTATCTCCCTTTTTGGTAATTTGTGGTGGCGTAATGAACAAGTATACCCCCTGGACATAATGTTTGTATGTTGGAGGAACGTAATGCCAGTCCAACCCTTGATGCTGAATGCCAAGCTGGGATGTTCGTTGCTATTTTATGGCGTTCGGTGTAGACTCACAAGTCAGTCTCTAGACGCTTCGCTTAAGTAGAGACTGATGAAATGTCCCCAGCTTTCGTTGCTGAATTGGGTGAAGACAATTACAGAGTTTAAAAAAACCCTTGCATTGCAGAACCAATCCATAATCTTTAAGGCTGTCCTTCATATTGGGAGTGGTGACTTGTTGAAGTCTTATGCTTGTAAACACTGTCGGACCAGCAACACGTGTTATGGGATGGCTCAGTTGCCGTCATCAAAGAAAACTCCTTCAAAGTTATTTGATGTTTCTCGCGTTTGCAGCGAAACATTTCCATCAATTTAAAACAAACATAATCTTTAATTAGGACATGACTCATCCATCCAGCTGGACTATATATTGGCTTTAGAGGACTTTACAGAGTTATACCGGGAGACGGACTACCCAAAGCAGTATGAGGGAGCTGTCGCACGCTGTGAATTCATTTCACTAATCTTGTGGACATTCAAAACAATAGAATCAAGTAATCTAACGTTGCTCTGGGCATCCATTTTAATGTTTTAAAGAGTTCTCTCTGTATTACAAAGTGATTTGCTGTATCTCTAGTCTGTTTCCCAACAATGTAGAAAAGGAGGAGCGCATTATTTCCAGGAAGGCATTTTCAAAAATGAAAGGTGCATTGCTTTGTTAGCGGCAGTTCTCACTGCCGTCCCAGCAACCACCTTGCATTTTGATGTTCCCAGACGATCGGTAGGCAGAGATCTCCGACTGACTGATATTGCGTATGACCCAGCCGGAGAATGAACCCAACCCCACTCCCCAGTCTCAAAGTGAACCCTCTACCTACAAGGCCGCTGAACTGGTCACAAAGAAAACCAAGGAAATAATCATGGACTCTGGGAAAAACAAAGGCACATCACACAGAGCTGTGCAGTGGCAGGAAGGAGGCTAAGACGATGAACAGTTTAAAGTTGTCGGGAATTCACATCTCAGAGGACCTGACCTGGAGCCTTTAACACCTCAAGAAGGCCCAGAAATGTCCCTTTTTCCTGAAGTCACTGAAACACAACCAACTTCCTCAGAAGCTGCTTCTCAATTTCTATCGCCACACCATAGAAAGTGTTCTGACTTACAGCTGTACAGTCAGTTTTTCAGCTGCAGCAGAGAGGAGAAACCTGCAGCAAGCTGTCAGAACAGCTCACCGGATCATTGGCTGCTCACTTCCTGTTGGTTGCAGGCTGAGAACAATGCGAGCCAGAACAATGAACAGACTGAACAACAGCTTTTTCCCAAGAGCTGTGGGTGTACTGCTTAACTCATACATTTTGCTCTTTAGCTGCTAAATGCTCGTCTTTGCTCTCCAGCTACAA
>JAQLOL010014303.1:0-11848 GCA_029783665.1 Naso thynnoides
CGCATCACAGACGGATCCTGTGTGAATTGGCGGACGGCGGAGTACGCCGTCGTTCCGGAGCGGAGCCGTTCCGGAGCAGTTCCGCATCCAGTGTATTTTCGGGGTGACACACCAGACCACCCCATACAGACATCCTGTCCCTTTGGAGCTACGAGTTGCAATATGTCTGTGGAGGTTGGCAACCAACTTGGAATTTCAATCCATCTCACACTTGTTTGGTGTCGGCCTGTCCACTGCCTGCAAGATCACACAAGAGGTTGTGACTGCCATAAATAAATCATGAAACCTCAGTACATCAAGACCCCATCTACTGCAGAGTTAAGGAGGATAGTGCAGGGCTATTGTGATAGATGGGGGTTCCTGCAGGTGGCAGGGGAAATAGATGGGACACACTTTGGAATCCTGGCTCCAGCTGATGACCCTGCTGACTATTATAATAGCAAAGGTTTTCATTCACTGATCCTGCAAGGTGTGGTGGACCACAAACTTAAATTTTGGGTCATCAACATAGGCTAGCCAGGAAAAGTGCACGATGCCCGAGTTTTGGCCAACTCACCTCTGTACACACAGGGCCAAAATGGCACATTGCTGCCAGAATGGACTGAGGTGTTTGAAGCAGTGGATGTGCCTCTGGTCATTCTCAGAGTTGCTGCTTATCCCCTGTTGCCGTGGCTTTTGAAGCCATTGCCAGAGTGCAGAGGCATAAAACCTGAGCAAAATAGCTTCAACTATCGGCTCAGTCAAGCACGAATGATGGTGGAGAGGGCCTTTGGGCGGCTAAAAGGCAGATGGAGATGTGTCCTCAAGAGATGTGATGCACACATTTCCCCGGTCCCATACATCATCTCAGCATGCTGTGTTTTACACAACTTTTGTGAGATCCACAGCAAAGAATTTATTGATGAACTTGAGGGTCATGAAGAACCTGGAAATGATGGAGAGGATGAGGAGGATGGAGAAGCTGAGCCAGATAATCCCAACCAGGCTAACCAGGGCCGCCACATTAGAAATGCACTGTGTGCATATTTTGAAATGTTGCAGATTTTCAGGGCCACCATTTATGCAGCAACCACTACTGTCACTTCCCCACAAATGGTGTGCATGAGTGTGTGAGTGAGAGATATTATCACCCTGGGTGAGCTAGCCAGATGACAAAAACAAGTAAAAAAGGCATAGTACAGTAGTTAATACAGTACATAAGGGCTGGACAATGCTGATATTACATCATATTGTGGTATGAGACTGAGATTGTTATTATATTGTTAGTTTTTGTATAGCGTAATACTGTTTATATGGTTTTAAAGGCTGTAAATACTTGTAGTGTTGTAATTGTTGTCTTGTTTGAACTTACCAGAGTGTTCTAGCTGTCTTGATCCACTAGTCATTGTAGTCAAGTTCACAATTATTTTTTTAGGGAATTTTGGGGGAATTTGGAAAATTATACATTTTTGGAAAGGTTATTGTATAATGAGTCAGAAAATCAATCTTTGCAATTGCCCAGATGTCTATATTGCGGCCATATTGAATTTTTAAAAAATGGCTGCCGTAAAACTTTAAATTGTAATATCTCGGCTTCTGAATAAGCTGGAATGTTCATTTTAACTGCTAAACCCACATTTTCAGGGTCAGGGAATCAAATGGTGCTATTTACAAAGCTACAAGACTTTACAAAATTAACTCATATATGCATAAGTGGGTCAAAAATGACCCAGTGTGGTTGTTTTCTTGCAATTTCATTGTAATGAAAAGTTGTTTTCATTTAAAATTCCATGTTCCTCCAAAACCTTTTTTTTAATCCTCCCATTGAACTACATCTACAATATGGGTAAAAGAAACCATACACATCACAAGCAGTTGATCAGATAACTCAGAGATCCTTTTATTGAAGAGGTTAAAACTAACATAAAACTTGGATGTTGGATGTCGATGTGAACATTTAGACCACAGTATGATTAGCAACCTTTTTAATTAGACAGTTTCTATACATCATCATAATCATCATCCCTTCCATACATCACGGCTTGGGAATCATCATCATTCTGGCACTGGCTGCTGCACTGACACATGTCAGTACAGGCTAAGTCCTTAGCTCTGCGGGGGCACCTCCCAGAAGAGCAGTCAGATTTACACTTGCATTGAACCAACTCAAGGATGGCCTTTGGGGCTGGGAGGACCTCTGTGGTCACTGGGTTGAGCATGCTATCCAAGTTTTTGAAGTATCCATTTTGCAGAGGATCCAGCTGTGGATCCTGCACAGCAATGGCTGCCTGTGCCCATACTCTTGTTTGGACATGGACTCTTAAGATGTGCTGCTTCAGAGCTCCAAGTGTTGGAGGGAGCTTGTCACTTTCTGCCCTGTGTTTACAGAAGAGATGCCATTGCAGTTGAGGGATTGCCTTGATGTTGATTCCCTTGGGTGAGTAAGCTGCACATACAAAGGATTCCAGGGCTGACAGCATTCTTTACGTCACATCTGCTTCATCCAAAAGCATCTGCAGAGCTTTGACAATATATTCATCTGCTTTGAGGTAGAGCTGCAGCCAGGTTGCCTTGCCTGTGCGGGAGAACCTTCCTGTGTTGTCAGCCCTAGTGAATGCATGAAAGGCTGGCAAAGCCTTTGCTCTTGCTTTACCTAGAGCTCGCCACAGTGGTTCAATCTGCAGAACACCAGAGGCCATAGAAATGGATGTGTTCTTCAACATGAGATCATAGTTTGCTGTGACTAGCACTAAAAATCTGTATCTGGTGAGAAAAACACCAACTGTGCATCATGTGGGTTTCGCTGTGAAGCCAGCACCGCCTGGTGGATCAGCAGTGTGTCTGCTTCTTCATGGTTGTTTTCCTCAAAGACAAGGTCTTTATTGTTCCTAATGAGCCCAGAAGCAGATGTGATGATCAGCTTGGAGAATCCCTGGTTGTACTCCAGAGTTTTGTCAGCAAGATATTCAGTCAGATCACTCTTGTCTTGTCATGGGAGAGGAATCTGCTCAATGGGATGTGTTTGATATTGGTGTCATCTCTGACTTGATACTGAATAGAAGCTTTTCCTTGTCTTCTTTTATCTCTCGTTGCACTCTTCAGAGAATCTGCCCTATATGTGTCAAACACGAGGATGATTTCATCATAATCTCTTGTTAGTTGCATCAGTCTGTCATTGAAGCAGCCACTCAGATCCTTGACTGTCAATACAGTTGCTGGTTTTTTGCTCAGCTTCTGCACAAGCACCATACCATCCACCAGTGCTATCTTCCGACTTGGTTGATCAGTAGATGTGAGGTCTTGAGTTCCCGTATCCACTGTATCTTGGTGAGTAGAACTTCCAACTTGAGGTGGCTGATGGGGCATATCATCTTTTGTCAGCTTCTCAAGTAGATGGATTAACTTTGACTTGTCATGGCATGGCAGAATTGTTCCATCAGGAGCGAACAGTGCCCTTGGTGTCAGAGTGAATTCATGGTTTCCTATGGCCTCTTTGTGGTTGATGTCTCGGTTTGACCTGGCAAGTACCATCAGCCTTGCAAACAGGTCCTTGGTCTCCTTCAGATTCACAGTATTGTCTCTGAATTTCACTGTAATCTTCTTGTTCCCAGACAGGAACATCTTGTTGTTCTCTTTCTTCACAGGGGCCCAGAGGCTGACATCTCCATTGATACGCTCTGACACATAGTCTTCATACAACTTCTGGCCAGTGACATCAGCATTCAAGATCTGTTGTACATACTCATCTGGGATGTAGGCTTGTGTGATCACATTGTGCAGGTTGTCACCTTCAGTGGCAAAGGGGTTTCCATGGCTGAGTATGGCTGCCTTGATCTTGTGTATTGTATCATGTGCCCTCTTGACTGCACTTGGCCCAAGCTCATGATGCTCTGTGATTCTGTCAGCTTCCATGTCAAACTGACTCTTGAACTCTTTCGACAGACGAGAAACTTCTGAAGCGACCGTGAAAAATCTCTGTCTGGCATTGGCATTGTTGGAGATGCCAATGATCCCAGAGCTAATCTTCATTAGTTTGTTCAGATGTTTGCATGCATGGTCTGCCCCAACAGACACAAAGGGAATGACACTCTTGGTGACTGATATATTGCCTGCCCGTAGTTCCTCCCATGTCTGAGGGTGATTGGTCCTCAAATCATGCATGTCTGTAATGTATCTTGGCCAGAATCACCTGTACTTGATGCGGTCCATGGCAAAGAACAGCTTGCTCAATGCTTCTCCAGCTTGTAGATGGAGTTCCAGGTCAGCATTCCGAGTTGCCGCTATAAAGGGCAGGATTGTTTCCACACGATGTAGGTAATTCATCATGGCCTTGAACATTACATTCTGGGATTTCTGTTCCTTCCAATTCTGGAATGCTGTGATGACCTCAGCAGTAGTCAGGGCTTCCAGGAGGGTCTTGTTTGCTTGCTTCATGGATTCAGCCTTTGTGTCCTTGCCTTCAGAACAGGCAGCTTCTACTCCCTCTGTAGCCTTCAGGCACACATCTTTCAGTTGTGAGTTGTCCTTGAGGAACTCTTCCAGAGCCATTTCAGAGAGTGCTACATATGAGTAGATATGGGCATGAAGAGCTCGCTTATAGTGTGTGCATTTCAGGATTTGCTTTGTCGTGGCAGGACCGTACACATCAGCTTCCACCCAGGCATCATCTATGCCCGAGTTCTCCATGGAGGCACCAAGAGCTTTGAGGGCTGCCATGACAACATGTAATTCACCCAGTCTAGGAACAACTATTTATTTCAAGTCAGGTCTGGCATCTAGGAGCTTCACCACTTTCTCATAGAGGGCCATGTCAAAGGTAATGACAGTGGGGTGATCTTCCCAAACTGCCAACTTCCTCAGCTGATTTGCTTGCATGATCACAGTCAGCAGAGTTGACCACTCGTGTGCCACCTCTGGGAGTAGTGGCAAAGCCCCAACCTGTGTCAAGGGAAGGCTTTCAGACAGCAGTGAGTTGTATCCTACCCAGCCTGGAATGTTGCTGGAAGTTTCTTCTGCTTTCATTCTTGATAAAACAGGTGCAAAAACCCATCCTAGCTGTGTCAGCTGATAGGATTCTTAGATCCCCTTGTTGATGGCAAACTGTTCTGACCTCTTGGTAAGCTGCGATTTTGGCTTGTCACAGTGAAGCATCTCTACATGGTAGGGAGTGACTGATAGACTCTGTGCATCACCTATGATCAGAGGTTCTGCAACAGGTTCTTTAGAAGGATCAACCTTCTGGTACACTGCAGTGATTGTTGAGAGTGGTTCCTTTTCCATCAGGAGTGTCCTCTGCAAACCATATCCACCATAACCAATCCAGGCGGGGCGCCTGGCCTAAAAAGGTCTGCCGGAAACCCTGTGATCTGGTACAGTGGCTGGCCATTGTCTTTTTGGCAGAAGAAGCACTCTGCCTTATCCGGCGGATTTGTATGGGATCGTGTGAATGGCAATGAAGAACCAGATGTTGAGGGGTCTGGCTCAGCCGTTTCTGTGCTTCTTTTCTGTCTACGCTTTTTGGCAGTGTAGTGTCCTGTAGCTAAAGCATGTGCATTGCGGTCTCTTGCACGTTGTATTTCAACCTTGTTAGTTGCACTTGAGTGACAGAAGCGATGCCAGACTGCCCTCCTTGTGCACATGGTTTCTGGTGTGCAGTTCTGCAGTCGCCTTTGTACTTGGACATAATCCCCATCATTCAAACTGGCCCTCTCTTGAACCACCTTAAGAATGAGCCCATAGGACTCTAATCTAGAGTGTTGGACCAGGACTCCTTTCTTTTTATCATCAGACTGGCAGAAAATGTACTGCTTCCAGTTAATGGACTCCTCAGCTTGACATACCCCTTCTTTACCTTGTGACTTGCCACACATGCTTGGCACCTGCAAAGACATAAAATATTATCAAGCTAGCTAGTGTTATTATTTAACTACATAGGGTAATTTGATGATACATGATAACGCATGCTCTCAACATAATAACTATGAATGTGGGCTACAGACACTAGCCTAATGTCAGCTAGCTAGTTAGCTAGTGTTTGCTAACTATAAAGTAGGCTAGGCTAATTTGTACAGGAAAAATACTCTTTCAAACAATTGCCATTTATGACACTGACACGTACTGCACAGTAATGTTAGCAACCTGTTAGCAGCAGTCATACATGTATAAATTCTGAGGTAAAAAATTAAGATAATAGGCTACTTACCATACATGTACCAGATGCTCTGTAAAACAAAGTCCTTGAGGGATGACACCGCTGATATAATATGGTGTGTGTTCCACAACAACTATCTCAGTAGGCTATATCAGAAGTCTGAGGAGCAAAAGTCATGTATGACACACACTATACAGTAATATTAGCTAGCTTAGTTAGCTGTAGTGATATATGTATAAATATATTGTAGAAATTTATAACATATTTTCTGAGATAAAATGATGACTATACTTACTGTGCATGTGTTAGATGCTCTGTAAAACAATGCTCTTAAGGGATGACACTTCTGATATAGCAAGTCTGAGGAAGAGCCACTGGCTCAAAACATCACTGTAAATAAAATCTTTCAACAGGAACTACTTTGTGTGTGGATCACTCTCAGCACCCATTCTAGTAGGTTTGCAATGTCTTTGTAATCATTCCCACAATAAATATTAAATGTTTTAGTGAGTGATATAAAAAATCTTTATTTTTTGAAGAAGAGCTGGAATATGAAATGATAACTTTTCATTACAAAAATATTGCAAGAAAACATCCACACGGGGTCATTTTTTACCTACTCATGCATTGAAGGGTTAATATGGTAAAGTGTAACTAGCACCATTGAATTCCTTGACCCTTACACTGTGGGTTTGGTAGTAAAAATCAACATTCCAGTTTATTCAGAAGTCGAGACATTATGATTTTAAATTTTACAGTGGCCACTTTTTAAACTTCAATATGGCCACCATATAGACATATGAGCAAATGCAAACATTGATTTTCTGACTCCTTATACAATAATCTTTCAAAAAATGTATAGTTTAGCAAACCCCCCCCAAAATCCCACGAAGGTTAAAATCTGAATATAATGAACCTGACTATTATATCCATTTGGCTATCGATCAAAATTCTAATTGTGTAAATATTTTCTGAAAGCAATCAGAGTCATCCCCACAATATTGTCAGAATACTGACATTGAGGTATTTGGTCAAAAATGTTGTGATATTTGATTTTGTCAAAGGATATCTTAACCGGACATTAATTAAGGGAACTTTGAAGTAAAAATTTTAAATTCGTCATCTATAATATTAGGCCAAGTGAAAACAATTCCGTAGAAAACGTTTATGTTACAATGTTATATCAAACAATGCAGTATGCATTACAAATAAATGCTTGTTATAAGGTAACAAAGTTCAAAATGTTAAGCAAGAGATCAACCACCTCTCATGAGGTGTAAACTAAAGTCTAAAACTGAAATGTTCAGAATTTCCTGTCATCTTTTATAAAACACTTATGACAGTAATAATATATCTTTAAACAACTTTAAATTCTGGATTAATAAAACAGCTTTACATCTGAATGAAAATTCTCAGATAAAGAAAGCAAAATATAAATAAAAAGTCTGGTTTACAGGAACACTTGTTCGCATAACAGCAACACTTTAATCTACACAAAATAGTGCAATAGGCTTACAAGTCAGAATAGTGTTGGCTCTGGTTAACATCGTGGAGAACTGAAGAGGTACTGGGCATACTGTTGCTGTGTGAGCTGGTTGAAGCTTCACCCTCAGTGAACATGAGATGACCCATAGGGTGCTGGGTCATGGATGGATGGGATGAGTGAGTGGGCAATGGATGGTGGTATGATGGTTGGGTGGGTGACGGATGGTGGTGCGTTGGGTGGCTGGGTTATGGGCCCGGTACTTGGGGGCATCATTAGACCTGGAGGAATCCAGTTGGGGGCAGGAGGCCGCAGTTGTGCAGGAAACAAAGCACTCATAAAAGTTCCCATCAGTTGCATTACCATTTGAGTGTTGGCCTGCTGCTGTTCTTGCATTGCCTTGAACCAACGGTCTTCAGCTTCCTGTTGCATTTTGATGAGATTTGCCATGTTAACACTCTCCTGCTGATTCATCTCTTCCCGCTGCCTCTGTAGTTCAGCCATAAATCTTTGTATTCCACTGTCACCCCGATTTGACTTTGCTTTTCTTTTTCGCGATTGAGCACCTGGAACAGCCCACTTTAAACTTCTCATTCTACACCTTGCATTCTGCTCAACCTCAGCAGACCTGCTGGAATCGGTGTCACTGGATGTAGAGCAGTTTGCAGTATCCCCTGTTAATGAGGAGCAAAATGTCTCAGTACACTGTAACATGTGAGTACTAGAGTAATCAACTAATTTAATGCTTAGCATACAGTAGCCAATTCATCTCTGTCCATACCATATATCCTACAGCCTAGACACCTACTCCCCTCATATATCCCAGCTCACTTTAACACTGGACTAAATACAAAGGCATTACAATGTTCAAAATGCATTTCAAATGGTGCAGATTAAACAGGCTAGCTGTTTTTTTCTCATTTTTGCATTTTTTGCCAACGAATGAAAAAGTGGGACATTGTCCTGATATGCGTGACGCGGGACAAGCACTGAAATAGCGGTACAAAATAGCCTAAAACGGGACAGGTGGTCACACACACACACACAAACTTACCTTTGACTGACTCGGTGTCATCAGAGCCATCGCCATCTTCCTCCTCTGCTGGTGTGGGAGTCGCAGGAGATGTGGAATGGGTCTCCTCATAGGACTCCACCGCGTCTTTTGGGTTACTGGTGGGTTTCATTCCTAGAAATGTGTCCAAAAAGTCATACCATGGGAACTTGTCCTTTACCTCACCGGAGCAACCGGTTTTATGAAGTGCATCGTGCAATTTTATATATTGCTGCCTTAGCTTTTTTACTTTAAGCCAACACTGCTCCACTGTCTGTTCAATCCCATTTTCTCTCAGTTTATTGCTAAACAAATTGAAGACCTTGCTGTTCCTGTACGTCTCGATAAGTATCTGTGAAACCGTGTTGTCAGCCCATATTTCAAGAAGCGCCCTCACCTCCTCTTTCCCCCACATTTGGCCTCTACTCATGGTGTTTTTCAGCTTGTCACACATCCGTCTTCAACCCATGATGCACTGCAGTTTTGGTTTGCTTCCTGTATTTGGTCCTATTAAAAGTCCGATTACGTTCTCACCAGAAGCGAACCGGACCATGGTTCACTTCGAACCGGACCGAGTCCCTACTTTTTTGGGGGACCATGGTCCACTTGTTTGGTCCGACAAAAGTCTGGACCGTGGTCCGGGGGAGTGTTTACACATGAAATTTTGGTTCGGACCAAACTGAAAAGTCCTAAAGTCCAGACCAAACAAGGCTAGTGTGAAAGCGACCTTAGTATGGATATGGGGCCGCAATAAGATCAAACTTCAACTTTCAACCCAGCGCTTAATAAACTGAACCACTGAAAACAGGCTGGTAAAGTAAGCTGCATCTAGTAAAAATAACCATGAGCTCAGGGCTCAGGAAAAAAAACAAAACATCAGAATAAAAGAAAATGGTCTACACTTTGCTTGGTGAAAAAGAACAAATTTTACCAAAATATCTTGCGTCCCTTTAACTGTCAAGTTACCTTACACAATGGACATCGACCTTCTCAGAATATCTCGACATACACACCCACACACACACAGCTTAAACAGGTGAGCAGAGAACAATAAAGCTGAGAAAAAAGTCCATGCACATCGAACAAAGTGTAAACCATCATTTAAGAAATAAAGATGGTCTGTGTCCATACTACGTAAAAAAAAGCATAGGTTGGACTTTGGTTTATAAACATAACATTATCCCCAACAGCATTACATTGGCTAGCTAGTTAGCCACCAGCTAATCAGATACCTGAGCATTACTGACAAGCAGTCTCAGTGTCTCAGTCAAAGCATGGGGTTTAAACAATGGTATGCTCAGTTCAGTTTATAAATAAAATAAAATAACGAAAGCCTGGTTACATAAGCTGATAAAATGGAAGTTCCCAAAGTGAAGTGCAAGAAATCAAAATATAGTCCAAAAAGATTATGAATTCAATACTAATGCAGGCCAGGCTTGAGTTAGCCAAATAGCGGCTAATGTAAATCGTAATGTTGAACGTAAGAACAACATGACATTTCAGTCAGAACAACAGTAACCTCACGTTATATTAACAATCCAGTGTTGTGACAGCGACTCCAGGTGATGATCAACAGTGTAATCCAGGGACCGTGTAGAATAATACAGCTCAAAAAAAGAAAAAAAGTAAGGAAAAAACATCCGATGTACCGGGCTCTGGTTCATTGCTTCCAGCCACAGGTAAAGCCTGCGGCACCGAGAGGGAGGTGATGAAATCTTGGGCCTTATCCAGGGACTGGAAAACCTCCATCTTGCTGACAGCTTTGACTTTCAGGAGCAGGAAGAACTCCACTCCTTTCGCTTGGGCCGTGTTCATGGCTTGGGAAAAAGCTTGTCACCACTTGACAGCGTAGCTGTTGTAGTTGGGTGAAAAACGAACCGTCCGTCCATCAATCATGAGATGAAATTTCTTTGCAGCATGGGGGATGAGCTGGGATGTTGTGTCCTGGAGCACATTAAAGATTAGGGTGCGGGGGCCAGCTTTTTTCTTGTTGTTGTACGCTTGATGGGCATGCGTGATGTCACCCTCTAGGTTGCCCAGAGTGAGGAACCACTTCGGCAGTGAATTCATCAGGAATTGGACAGCATCGGACCCTTCATGCCCTTCAGGCAGCCTAGTGATACGGACGTTGCATCTCCTGCTCCTGTCCTCCATATCAGTTAGCTTAAGTTGCATCATCTCCAGCACCGCCTCTTGACTAAGAAGCTTTTCAGAATTGCTCTCGACATCCAACCGTATTTTGCCTAGCTCCACATTAACAGTGCCGATGCTCTCGGTTAGAGATAATAAATCTGTTTGAATGGCTTGTAACTTTTCTTCCTAAATCCTCTCCCATTTGCTGATGTTTGTCCAGGTAGCCATGTTGTTTCTCCAGTACAGCCTCTGTTATGGCCTCCATGTAGGACTTCCCTCTTGTCTTCACACCAAGGCCTGGCTCAAGTGTCTTGTTAGAATCGGCCATGACTCCTTTTACAATAAATAATGCAGCCAAATGAAAAAAGTAAAAGTAGTCGCAATAGTGGATAACAAAATAGCAATGTTGGGTTGAGCAGATTTGAACTAAGCTGCCATCAGACACAGAAATTTCTCAGACACAGAAATTCAAGATTAGAATCCGCCCAAAGAGTTCTGATCTCATCACGTTTAGGAGCAAGCCTTCTGATGTTTAGGCGCCCTCCAAATATACCTTTAGGTTTAACAGTTGGATCTCAAACAATTTTTGCATTGTTAACGATTAAAAAAAAACAGGTTCTGTCTCTGCTTAATCAGTGCAAGTGTTTTAAGTGCTCTTACATAAGTGGTGGTTTTCTTTGGTAGTTTACAGCTGGCTTTGTTAGATGTGATTACTGCGGTGTCCAGGCAGTCGGCATCCACTGACTTTACATCAAATCGTCAAAGATTGTCAGTGGGCTGTTGTTAATAATAACTGGGATGAAGGAGTGTTCCGAGGTGTGATGGTAGTTTTTTGGCCTGTAGTTGGAGTCAGTGTCACAGTCACAGGATACAGAGGTCACTGGGGACAAGGGAAAGCAATCAGTGACAGGTGTGTTGTCAGCCAGTCAGAAACGCGAGGTTGAAACTGCATAGAGAGTGTCTGCTGACAGTAAACCAGTGCCATGGAAGCTAGGGTGGAAACCATCTCTCGTAAAAAAAAAAATAAATAAATAAAAAAAAAGTAAAAAAA
>JAQLOL010014304.1:0-11833 GCA_029783665.1 Naso thynnoides
CCACTCAGAGGCGAATTGATAATGAGCTTCTGGCCCACCTGAGTAGAGTAGTTCCACAGAAATGGGAAATTTTTTTGTTTTTTTTTTCAAAAAAACTTTATAACCTCTTTTGAAAGACCATGGAAATATCATTTTTTGACGAAAACAGAGCATTGGAGGGGGACTTTAAAATTTCATTTATGCAGCAGAAAAGGGCTGATGGGAAGGTAAGTAGCTGTCCCCCTGGGATGTCCTAGTGCTTACAGCTAATGTAAAGGACATACTGTACCATGTACTTACAGTGTTGTCACTTTGAATTTAATGGATGAGACGTGTTGCTTGTCACCCCATCATCGCTTCATTTGTGCTTTGATGTGTATGCTCTTGCAAGCAGCAGTAAAGATGTTAAGTCCTGTACTGTACTTTTTATTGCTAATTCCTAAAGAATAAATAGATTCTAGACAGACAGCTGTCACCTTGCAGCTAGTGGATGAAAATTAAACGTATTTCATAAAAGAAAGAAAAACCCGATTAATGCCTTTGACCTGCTGCTCTTCAAGCAAGGCTTTGCATGCATATTTTTGTTTGTGGCTTTTTTTCATACTCATTACGCATGTTAAAACCAGCTGTGTTGACAACACATCAGCATACACATCATTGCCTATTGAACAAAGACGAAAGAAGGGAAATTAGATACTGTAATCACAGAGGAATGAACACAGAGTTATGTAATTGCACTGGAATGCCTGAATTCTTTGGAAAGGTTACTTTTTAGAAGGGATTGATAATGATGCAGAAGCAGTTTGTAAGTGAACATAAGGTTGCTCCTTTTCTGCATAAGAGATCTCTGCATTTATTAATCAATATTCTCTGTTGAGTTTTCTCTGGATTTTCAAAACATTTTGTAAAATCACTGGAAACAAGAACAGGAATATCTGATGATAAGGACATCTATAGAACATCTAAAAGTATTAACATTGATTCTCTCACTATATTATCAGTCATGGGATTACTGACAAACCCAGATTTGACTAAATTAACAAAAACGTCAAATAACGACCTACAAAAACAATGAAAACCAAATATTTTACTTCAGAGTTTAGCGTTTATTTTCAGTAGGAATAACAGGACTGTAGCTTTTTACATTAGGTAATGGATAATGACGAGAAGGTTAAAACCAAACAGGATGCAATTTGATTGGTTTAGGTATCATTAAGTTCAGAGTTAAATGGGCATACTTTTAACCAGGGCTGCACAATCCATCGAAATTGAATCGCAAACACAATTTGGCCTACTGTAATTATGAAATCGCAGGTAGGTGCAATTTTTTGTAATAGGAGAAATCAAAATACCATTTTGTCCTGGCCCACAGATCAGATCGTATTCTAAGGACTTACAAAACATCTGTGTTTTGTACAGATCCTTACAAAAATCAAACCGAACTCATTTCACATTGTTACTCAATGAAAATGAGAGTGAAGTTGTTAGAATGACTGTCCGTCTAATATCACAAATCATTTCGCAATTGCAGTATCCGTCCAGACAATCGAATTAGATTTGATTTTTTATTTTTTTTATTTTTTATTTTTTTCAAAATTGTGCAGCCCTGCTTTTAACCAAAGCGTGATAAGCTCTACTGTTGCCTTTTAATACGGTCATTATTAAGAAGGAAGAAATCCACATGGACATGGGCAGAACATACAAACTCCTCCAAAAGGCTGGGTTCAAACCCCCCGCTGTGAGGCGACAGTGCTAATCACTGCACCACTGTGCCATCTTGTAAGAGGTCAGTTGTTCAAGGTCAAGGAAAAGGTGAAGTTTATTTATAGGGCACATTTAAAACAACCATAGTTGATGAAAGTCCTGTACAGGCAAGAGCAATACAATTTAAAAAATACAACACTACACAACAATCCCTGAATCCTTATCTTTAACCTTCACTGGAAATTTTTCTGGAAAAGTAACCCTCTGCAACCCTTTGTTCCTAAAGAGTGCAGCTTATTGATGAACTTAAGTTTCTTTTTGAATTATATATATTACATGTGTTTGATGTTAGTAGCCTACGCTCAGTATCAGGCTCATATATGACTGTTGCAGTGTTTATAGACTTTCAAATCGGAGGCAGATATAAAACAGTGATTAGTGTATGTGCATTGGAATGACGTGGTCCTATGAATCAGCATTCTTTGCCATTGTAGTGCTGAAGCCACCCGTCATTGGGTCTCTAGAGAGCATGTGGCCTTTATGTTAGCATTCAGGCTACATTGGAAGACCCATTTGTCTTCATTATATTCTGTGCTCATCTCCTTCTTCCCCCTCCTCCTCCTCCTCCTCCTCCTCCTCCTCCTCCTCCTCTTTCTACAGCCCCACCCCCCATCTCTCTTGCCATTCAGCCTCAATGATAATGTGACATTTGTAGTGAAATTTGGGATGCTGCAGATGCCACGTCTTCCTTTTTTCATTGCTACTTAAACGTGATTTTCAACTGACATTTTCATCCATTTGTAAGTTTTATTAGCGAGCCGAGATCAATTCTGCTGCTGCATTTGAAATGGTCAGAATGAGAGTGCTGAATGTTTAACCTCTTACTTTGTTTTTTTCCTGTTTCAGTTTTCTGTTCTGCTTTCTTTTTTTCTTTTTTTGGGACAGGGCACTATTAATTTAGCTATAATAATAGATTTCTCCTCCGTAGTCACATCACATTCCCTGTTAGACTTAGGATAGAGAAACAGAGGGAAGCAGCAGGAAAGATTAAAACACAAAGCATGAGAGCAATTAGTCGCCATTTCAGTTTGGAGGTAGAGAATGGGGTTATGTGTGGAAGGATCGTGCATGTATTCACATTGTGTTTCATACTGCAGCCACAAATTGAGCAACAAACAACATGATTGAGCAGGAATGTGTGTCTACAACATGCACGTGCTTCTTGATCTACGAATCCTTCTATGACAGTATAAAACTTTGTTCTTTACATACAACTTTATGGCAGTGTGTGCATTTATGTGTGTGTGTGTAGATGTGCGTGTCTATGTGAAGTACCAGCTGTATTTTTCAGTCTAGTCAGAAGAGCACAATCATTCATTAACAAGATCTCTGAAGCAACATTTGCATGAGATGAAAAGGGCAGAATGCAATTTTTACTCTCAGCTCAAAGAAAGAAATAGTGATTATTCTGCACTTGATTGCTGTCTGTCACACTGATGGAAAGGAACTACAGCAGCATCTTTCATTATCAGCTGGCAACAAGGCACAGCAATGCAGAAGCATGGCAGAGCTGCATTGTGCCTTGACTTATTGAATGAGTGAAGACTAACTGTGTTGGAAAACTGAAGTTATTGTCGCTAAAGTTATTCAGAAGTTGTTTCAGCCTGAGCAGGAATTAACAAAGAAAGAATATTTTTCATCATGTAGACTTGGTGACCCTTTAAACTGTACGTTCTCTCAACAAAAGAGATGTGTAGTACAAAGTCTATTACATTAAATACAGTGAAACAAATAAAGTCTGTCTGAAAGTCTGACAGAAGCAAAAACTAAACTATCTGTAAATACTAAATACATTTAGCAATGTCAAATGTTTCTACCTTTTATGTCTTTCTAGCAAATGCAGAACATCTGTCTGTATTGCACTGAAAAACACTGATAGGTGAAGTATGTCCTATTTATTTAGTTCTGTCTAAAATAAAAATGTGAGATTAAAAAAATGCAAATAAATGACAGCGAAATCCCTCAAGGAAAAGGCACTCAAACATGTTATCCATCTGGTGATCCTACTCTCCACATCTTAACATTTCTTACCCTCAGATGTGCAACTACAGGTTTTTAAACATAAAAATGGGAAATTATTGTGTTATCTGAACATAATTAATTATGAAAACCAGGTATTAGTCAGTTATCAGGTGAAAATGAACCTTTTCGTGTGTCCCCGCTTTGTAACAGTTACTCTTAATCCTGCCTTAACTGAGGCTTAAATCTTCCACTTCAATTGTGAGATCCCTGATTGGTTTAATTGATTGTAAAAATCAATTGATCAGCTTCCTCTTCTCTTGTGTCACTGAGAATAAGTTTGAACCTTTTACTCACCTAAACAGTACCCTGTGTGTCTATGGCAACCAGTTTTTGTACAAGCTAGACTGTTTGTTGAAACAAAAGCTTTAAAATGACACCTTAGATCTCCAGCTATGTGAAAAGGAGTGTGTGTTTACTTAACTGCTGAAAAGCACATAGCTTGAGGAATGAGCACAAGATGGATTTAGATGAAAATTGCTCTCAGAAACATCAATAGTGTTTGAAAAAACCAGAAGATGAAAGATGTCCCAAATGACATTTCTTGGTGAGATATTTTTAGCCGAGGCACAATATAGCAGAAAGCTTTGACAGTGGAAATATAATGTATTACGCTGTAAAACATCTGATTCCGAAAAAGCATAATTATTGATTAAAGAATTCCTCACTGTTAGAAATGGGATTTGATTGTGAGATTAGTTGTTCAAAATTTCTGCAAAATTCAACAAATTAACTCCAATGAGCCCCTTCTGAATCACATCTTCTGATCTGGTAAGAGTCGCTGCGCTGCTATCTGATAAGCAAAGCAACACATTCGCACTCTGTCACTTCTTTTCCCTCTGTCTCCTTGTCGTCAGTGTTGTCTTTATCGTCACTGCTCCTTCCATACTGCTACTCACTTTTCTTTGCGCACACACAGTGCAGTGAGTGCACAGATGTATATATATATATGTTTTAAGCAGCGGAGTCTGTGACTTGGTGCATGTACAGTATGCCCATCTGTGCCCATGATTTCTGTGAATGTGTGTGCGTGTGTGTGCGCGTGTGTGCATGTCCCCTGTCTCCTTGACTCACTGTCACAGAAGGCCTATGGGGAAACCACCACCCACACACTTTGTGATATGCAGTGTGAGATGCTGTGTATGTGTGTGAGCGAGAGAGAGAGAGTGTGTGTGTGTGTGTGTGTGTGTGTGTGTGTGCTGATGTGAATAAAATTGGACTTGTAGAGGCTGAATGGTTTAGTGTTAGTTTGTGCTCAGGGATAAAAGGCTTTGTGTGCATTGTTTGTGTGTGTGTCTGTGTGAGAGACAGTAAACAGGGAAGATTATACTGGGGAAGAAGAGGAAATGCGGGATGTATTTTTCATTTATTATTGTTTGGATCAGAATAATTTTAGCAAGTCCCACATACTGATTTTATTAAAGGAGAAATTTGTTTCATGCGCAATAAGCTTTATAATATGATATTTATGATCATATACAATGTTCCACAGCATTATTATGACAAATGGCGCAGTCCTGAGAGCTGGAGCTCATTACTGACGTCACCACTGGCTGAAAACAACGGAGGAGTGTGTGCACTCAGCCAATCAGTCGGAAAAACACAATAAATGCTCATTTTAAGAGGTGTGAAACCAACAAAAGTTTAGTGGTGTCCTCTCATGTACCAACACTAAAACAGGAAGTTAAACACTGATATACATAAATGGGCTCTTTCAGCTGCTCCACAAAACAAACAAACATCTATTTGTTTTGGGTTTTTTTTTAAGCAACCATAATGGATGAAGCATTGGCAGTTGAATGAGTATGTTTTTAAATGTAAGTGTTAAAATAAACTAAATATTTGCAGCTTCTTCTTTATATGCACAAAACTTAACTGGCACGTCATGGTTGCTGGGCAACAGGAGCGGTGCATTGTGACGCGAGAAGCGGTTAGTGACAAAAAACAGGAAATGCTTGGTAGATCAGACCTTCTCATTTTGTAGAGGTTTCAGTTCAGCTGTTGTGACCGATGAGGGTGTGTCTTTCAAGGGCTGCGATATTTGTAGGATTCAGCCTCTGAATTGGAACACAGCTGTAGATAGCAGAAAGGCAGGAAAGTGCAGATTGAAACAGTTGCTCAGTGGCAGGCTTATACCAGGGCCTGACTGATAGAGGATTTTTGGGGCTGATGCCAATCCATCACAAAAATTTAATTGAGTTAATCACTATAAAATTCTTAATCTTAATCTTTTTATCCAGTTCTAAATGTAGCACGAAGGGATATTTTTCAAGTTTTTTTAATACTGTCAACATGAGAAAGGCCAAATGTGCTTGTTTTGTGCAAATATATGTTATTATTTTTGCAGCAATCCAAAACCATAAGAAATATTGTAATATATACTTTGATCGAGCACTTGGTGCTCTGCTTTAATCAGTCTGTTGTGGTCAGGGCTCAATTGCTCATGTCTTCGTAGTTGCTATGAGCAGCACCAACAGCAACTTCAGTCTCGTCTTTGTGTTCCTATTTTAGCCCACTAATAGTCATAGTGCCATATTAAACACTTACCCTGCATTCAGTAGTCAGACCACACTATAACAGTGTCCAAGTATAATACAGACTAAAACATGGTGTCAGAAAATGGAGTTGCAGAGTCATTTGAGCGAGGTACAGTGTGCTAATGGAGCTAGTGTGGAAGCTAACAGGTGACTACAACTGACCAGCGTGAACATGTCGCAGTTCAAGCCACCATCACCACTAAGACTCACTGGTAAACTTATAATAGTGTCCCAGTATAATACACACCATGACAAATAGTGTCAAGAATATGTACTTACTCCTCCACTTCACATTTTTTGTCGTAAGCTGTGTAACTGGTATGTCTATGGTGGTTGATACATCGCTTCCTGTTTTCTCACACTACTCGGCGAGCTGAGGGCCAAACCACACAGAGGCACAACACCTGGTGGTTCCTCACCTCCACATCGTGCCTCAAAACCATTTAACGCATACCTCCTCGTTGACTATCCCTTACATATTTAGTGTTATGTGATGATATCTGTCAATAGCCCCAGGGGCAGTTCTTTTGTTCAGTTCAATCAAACCTTCACTTTCCATTTAGGCACTGTGGCAGCTACAGTTATTGGATTTTATCTGTGAGATTTATCTTTACATACAGTAATAGCAGGAAAAAAAGTGGCTCGTTTGACACATGAAGTGTTCTCTATAAAAGTACAATACACTCTGGAGTGTACTAGACTTGATGTGTGCGTTCTCCCCGTTGAAGCGTGTGCCACCTGTGGGATGAGGCTCAACCTTTTATATTCACATTGCTTTGTGTCATCCTGGTAACTGGAATATTACAGAAGTTTTCACACTGTGCAATAAGAACCAAATGTGTCTCTTGCACACGTGGAAAATAGAAATGAGACAAAGCTCTTTTCAGGGGGCTTTTCCCATTTATTTTCCCCAAATATCCCACAGTGTGTTCTGTTTCCTCAAACTGCTGGAGCCAGAAAACTTTAAACCTTTGATTTAAAATATATTCTGTTATTCAAGTAAACACGTCTTAGTTTTTTTTTGTCCTGCACTATTTGCTTACTGTATGCCAATTCAGTGTTGTCTGATGGCAACAAACATGATGCAGTAGATTTTGGAGCATTTTAGATGCTTAGTGGCTGTCTGCCTGTTCATCTGTTTGCCCCATCTGCAGTGTTGTTGTTGTTGGTGTGTGTGTGTGTGTGTGTGTGTGTATGTGTGTGTATGTGTATGTGTGTGTGTGTGTGTGTGTGTGGTCATTCTGTAGCACCCAAATACATTTGAAATGTTATGTCTGTTCATGCCCAGTCATCTGTATCTGGGGTCAAGCTATATTAGCACTAATTTGTTCCTGGCTGCCTCTATTTCTGTGTGTGTGTGTGTGTGTGTGTGTGTGTGTGTGTGTGTGCGTGTGTATTAAATAATAGAGACCTGAAGGTCACAGACGGCCATGTGGCAAGTGTTTATCCATGCTGGGATATTGGCAGTGAAATACTGGCACCAATTCACAT
The DNA here is from genome assembly GCA_029783665.1 of Naso thynnoides. NCBI lineage: Eukaryota > Metazoa > Chordata > Actinopteri > Acanthuriformes > Acanthuridae > Naso > Naso thynnoides. The sequence goes on from JAQLOL010014304.1 coordinate 7,791, forward strand.
CCAAAAGTCATCCTCTCTCACTCGGTCTCTCTCCTGTCTTCACGTGTAGACAGTCGTGCCCAGTGACTGCGTGGATACTCATGAGTGTGTTCATTTTGTCAGATCCCCCTTGGATACTCTCAGTTTTTTCAAATGGCCCACTTACATTGATACATCGTTGGTTTTGCATCCCTACAGGCAACTGTTTGTCCTGATACCCATTTTTCATGAGTATAGGCAGTGAAATTGTGTTGCTTCTGAATATGGATCTAATAATGAGGCTCATGTTACGGAGACTTAGACTTCAGTTACAGAGACCAAGAATGCCAGTTTATAGTGGCTTACCTCGAGAGATCAGTTGATGTAATTTTAGTCATCTTTTTAATCAGATAAACTAATTTGAATCTTCATAGACCCCTAAAAAAGGACCAAATGAACAATAAGAAACACCTTTTAACTTAGGTCGGCTCTCTCTAAGCTTTGTTACTGCTTATGTTCTGTCTTCCTTTCATGCTGTTTTCCACCTGCCGTCTCCTCTCTCATCCTCGCTCCATCACGTCTTTCATATGATTAAGACTCAGTTTGCCCTCAGTCCAGTTCTGTTCATTATCCCTTCTCTCCAGCAGTGCTTGTTTAGTTAGTGTCACAATGATTTATACACACACAAACTGTGTGAGGCCTTTTCATAAACTCGTCGGACTTCCTTAATGAGCCTAGTTGCCCCACACCCAGAAGGCAAGTCGCTGGAAAAGGAATTTCTTTGCAAACTGATGCTGCTGTGGCCAGCACTGACTTTGCAGATGATCTGCAAGAAACAATAAGAGAAAGAAGAACTTTGCCTCATTATCACAGTCTTTACCTTATGGCCACTAATATACATACTTGTTAGGCTTGCCCTGGTGGTGGATGATACCAGTGTCACACAGTGGTTGAGCTTACACAGATTACATAAAATTTCCACCATTCCTACAAGCATTTTCCTTTTTGGTTTTCATAGGAACAAAGCAAAGCTTGTAACAGTGCTTAATTAGAGGACCACAACCACAGTGAAAAACTTTGCGTCTGTCTGCTCTGTCTGGGCTGCAGCAAAGTCACAGCACAGAGTAGCTGGTGTCAAGTTTCACATCATGACCACAGTAGAGAGAGGTGGCGAGACGACGGTGGAGGATTTGGTTTTGAAGTTATTGCACTCTTGTATTTCCGTTTGTCCTCTTTGTAAAAATTTTTTACTGCAATTGGCGTTAAAATGATACATATCTCACCTTTAAAGGATGAAAGTCTGTATGTAGTATTTTTTAATGAGCTCTGGTGGAAATAGCCTTTGTCTTTGTCAGATGACCATTATTTTTCATAATTACAAAAGCAGCAGGGGAAGTTGATTGTATTTACCTCATTGATTTCATAGTGCAGCATCCCAGCAAACGTTTTAAACCCATTAGAATTTCCTCCTAATCATAATAATAGCCACAATACACTGCCAGTTTTTCAGCCAACAGTTTTCCACTGGCTGTATAATATATACAACCATTACTTTGCAATAGCACTATTACTTACCCTCATCCATATGGTTCATCCCAAATTCAACCAGCAGAACACAAGTTAATGATGTATTCCTTCTGGTTGTTTTTGCTAATTTATCAAATAATTTAGTTTGTGACCAATCACCTACAGCCTAGATTGGACTTTGTGTTTATTGCTAATTAGCACACGTTATCATGTTAGCATACTAATCTAAGATATTGTAAGAGGTAAACATTGCCCCTGCTAAAGGTCAGTATGCTAGAACTGTCATTGTGAGCATTTAGCCTGTTGCTGTTTATCTATATTAGCATTTAGCATAACCATTGCTGTGTCAAAGTGCAGCTGCACAGAGCTGCTTGTGTGGTTGCTTCTTAATCTTATTATCCAAAGACCAAAACAGATCTAATAGAAAAATTAATATTAGTCTGACATAATGATCCTGACTCCAACAGGATCATAATGATGGCTGGATGTGTTTGCATGCAGCTCTTTACACATTAGCCATAATAGTTTTAAAAAATGACAACATGTCAGGGCTGAAAACTGAACCATTTACCCGCTTCATTTCCAGCCACATATTATAGAGTCAGTGGAGTTATCACTCACTGCAATACTGTGGACTAAGTGGACTTACTTAGGCCAGCTCAAGACTGCCCGTGATGAACCTATCTGTCTCCTGCTGTACTTTTCGGAAACATCATAACTGGAAAACATTCCAAGGAGGCCATGGAAACACACACACACACATATGCAGTCATACATGCAGATAAACAGGCTCACATAGAGCTACACTGAACACACAGAAACAAACACAAATAAACACCAAAATCCTATAGATAGATGTTTGTGTGGAAAATGTATAGAACTGGAAAACATATTTGGAGCTCCATCAAGAGCGCCGAAATTCAAAGTGTTTACATCACAGTGGTCTAATGAAAAAGTAATGTTTTTATTTGTGATAAATAACATCAAGTTGTCTGTCAAATGTCATGGTTTAAACTTCAGCATTAAGAAGTTACCATGAAATGGTATGCTGTTGAGGTCAACATAATGTTTGTAAAATTTAGTTGATTTGAACTCTTTGAAGTCAATAATGGCTGCCCAAATGGAACTAACACTGGTTTTTTGTCATTGCAAGTCTTCAGATCTCATACAGGCAGGAGGCCACAAGTCTGCAGCCCTCTAAAAGGCCGCATCTTCCTCAGCTCAGTCTTTTGATGGAGCTCTGAATGTGACTTCTCCAGCAATCCTGTTAGAACAGCACGTAACGTCTTTTTAGATTTAGTTTGTACATATAAATATTGGCCAAACTTATAGAATACAATACACTGTTGAAGTTTAAACCAGGTTTTTGGGTTGTTGTTTTTTTGCAAAAAGGGAAACATTTTTCACAAATTAATCCATTTTTTTTCCCCACCTAGACTAATTTTGCCATTGAACTTCTCAGTAAATTTCACTTAATAACTATTTGATGCACGAAGATGCAAAACTCTGCATTGTTTTACATAAATCATCACAGAAAAGATCATTTTGGTTTGCTGTCTTTCAACTGTTTATGTTCTTCTCTCGAAGTCTTCTTACCTTATTTGGTTCCCCGTTAGCTCATTGACAGTAAGTCTTCAAGGAATCCTCCCAGTCGTTTCGTTTCCACTAAGTGGCCTTTCAGAAATTACCAAGCTCATGAGCTCGGCATTTGAAGGCGCACAGAACAACACAGGGACCCATGAGCCACTGTTGAAGTCACAGGACAGAGGACAATAGAAATTAATGTAAATATTTCAAATACCCACACAAGAAACATATTAACATGTGTATCACTGTAATACCTAGAATCAAATACTAATATGAATATGAAGAAAGCATGTCTCTTTTTTATTCTAACGGTGGTGTTTTGATCTTTACCCTCACACAGACATTTTAATTTAGTCTCTCGTTGCTAGCAAGTTATTTAAAAAGACCTCTTGTATTCTTATTAGTTTCAGCTCCACTGCAACCAGTAATACGCCACATTTTAGAAGCAAGAAATATTGTTTTGGAGTCAAAGAAGAGGGTTTTGTGTCGCTCACAAAACCCTTGAAATGTCTAAGTGAACACTAATAGCAAAAATACAGCAGTTTGTACTTACATCTGCATAATAAACAAACTGTTGACAGAATAATACCAGTCCTCCGTATCTAAGCTTCAGTATGTGTCAGCCTATTTTGCTAGAGCGCAATATTATATTGTGTATTCTGCTGTAAGATATAAAGCCATAAATCTGTTGCTCAGCGTCATCTCAAGGTTGGCGGTGAAGTGACAAAACAACAGACTCATGGCTAAGATTTCATCCCATGTCCTTGTTTTACAAAGTACAACAATGTCGCTTGCTTTGTTTTTTCATCTAATGTTTAGTTTTTAGGCGGGTGCATATATGAAAAAAAAAACACCTAACCCTGAAAAAATTCTAACAAAAGGTTTCTCAGCTGTTTTTTATAGTACTAGGTGCCCTTAATAACATACTAAAAGTTTACCAAAGTTTGACCACTAGAAAGGTGCTATTTTCA
>JAQLOL010014305.1:0-11827 GCA_029783665.1 Naso thynnoides
AGCATTTGAACGAGGTGGCGGAGAAGCAGTTCATGTTTAAGTGGCCCACATTCACTTCTTTCTCTGCAGTGAATTAAATCCAGCTGCTCCGCGTCATCATAAAGAGACGTCGCTTCGTGTGACGCCACCGAGGAAAGGACGTCTCATTTCTCTTAAAATGTCCTTCTTCATCTCCTCTCTCCTCACTCTGGTTTCCTTGCATCTCTCCATGCATCCACAGTGGGCGGGACTAAGACGCAGGGAAAGGACACAAGTGAAGGAAACGTGGATGCAATTTAAGAGACTTGCGATGCAGCCAATGTTTCGTGTACATGATGTAGATCTGTTGGCCTGAGGTCCGTCATCCTGCTAAAGGTCTTCTGGAGCAATGCTGCTGGTTTTAGCGACTGATTAAAGGCATTAAGGGCATTTTCAACGATCCAGGGCTCATGGTCTAACATGTGTGGCACAAGTGCACTGAGGGCAAGTTTAACTGCAGCTGTGAAGCTAAACAGAACGTAAAAGTAAGGGGCAAAGCGATGCCAGAAGAGGAAACATTGGGTTGTCACAGCTTTACCCACAGGGCTTTTGCAACCGCTAACATGCTAGTACTAGCGCGCTGGTTAGATTCAATCACAATGACTTTTTATTTCCTGAATTTTTTACTTCTGCTTTTCATTCCAAAAATATTTTGCCTGCTAACTGACAAAAAAAAGCTTGTACTTTCGGCTAGCTAGCTCGTTAGCTTGTTTGCTATCACCATATTTCAAAATAAGTTAGAAGTGAGTATTTATAATTATAAGTAGTATATAAAAGTTAGTTTTTCACAGTTAGTTCATCAGATTTGGATATGGTGCGAAAATGTACACAAGCAACAATTCTGACACAGTGAATGGATTTGAATGGAAATGTTTTTGCTGGTGTTATTAGTTTGAATCAGAAATATCTCATAACATCGTAATGAAGCTTCTCAAAGTCGCTCCTGCACTGCATGAGAAATGCAAAGCTGTAAGTGTTGTGAGCTGAGGGCGTTGCAATGCCGATGTGCTCCACAGCTCCCATAAATCTTCAGGTTTCATCATGAGCCTTAAATCCCGTCTCCTCTTGTTTCCCCCTCTCACTTTTCTTCCCTCTTCAGGTTGTGTTCACCCATTCTTTAACTCTGCACCTCATTTTTCCTCTAACATTCACTTCCACATTTGTTTCCATATGCCGGTCGGTATTTAGCTGGACATGAAGGAAGGCAGGAAAATGGACTGGCGTTGCCACACATGGCAAAATGTTGAAGTGGAGAAGCAAAGTGTCGTCAGGCTTTATGGACAACGTGAAGCTGCACAGGTGCTGCAGGAGCGCAGACTGTGTTATATGAGTTTAAACTCTGGGAACATGCAGTTGAGTAAATTCATCTGAAGGGGGCTTCCTCACTGGGGCGATTCCCCGAGGATGCCACATGGCGTGCTGCATTTAATCCATATATCCTGACCGCATCTGAGGCTTCACGTCCTTCCTAATCAAACAAATAGCTGCGGCTGTGGAGGCTAAAGCAGCTCACGACTCATTTTGAAGGAGTCGGGATTTTCAGGGACCGCTGTACAAGAACTCCGCTGCAGTGATGAATGAGGAGAGGCAGGGTGGTCGACGCCAGACAGAGGTCTTTTGTGTTTGTGTATCAGCTGAAAATCACCAACAACACCGCCGCCCACCACCCTCCCTGTGTGTGTGTGTGTGTGTGTGTATTCGAACCATGCCAGTGACTGACATTTGCTTTTGAATAGCCAACTGTAGAGCTGAGTGAGATAAGGAAGTTCTGTTCAGAAACAAACTCCAGATCAGACCAAGTGTTCGTCAAACAAACGCTTACGCCATTCCAGCCCACATCTCTTCATCATTAGGAGAGCCACACATGACCTACTTTTGATCAGTTCAGCAGAATAATCATGTCGTTACACACATATACATGTGAAGAATGCTCCCACGACCGCTTTCTCTTTTTTAGATCGAGTGTTCTTCTGGATCTGTAAAGTCATGCGGGTAACAACAGCAGACTTAGAGTCTAAGGGCTTACACATGCTCTACTGTCACCATGTTTAAAAACATAATAATTAAAGACACAATAATAAATCTGGAAAAATATGTAACAAATATGAAACTGGGGTCCAGCTGGAGAGGGCGGTGAAAAACAAGAATCCATGCAAACCGGGGGGTGGGGGTGGGGGGGTGGCGGCATGATGCATCACAGAAACAGGGGGAAGAATGAAGGTGCTTTAAGAGCTGAGAAAAAAAAAGAGCTTTTCAGATGCTTAACAGTGTAAAAAACGAACAAAATGTAAAAAATAAGAAAAACAGAACATGAAACAGCTTCTTTTGTGCAGCGGTGTTGTGAGTTAACTTCAGAGAATCTGACAGCAGCTGGTTGTCGGGACACCTTGAGCGTGTGGACATAACAGAAGGTGCTGGCGTTCGGCCGTACGTCATCGGCAGCCTGTGTGCGCTGCTCTTAAGTAAGCCCACTGTTATAAAACACGGGCCGTCAAGCATCCAGAGAAAGAAAACACGATTTTCTTTGTGTGCAGCACACAGTCAAACTAGGGTCAGTGCTTTTGGAAAAACACGTAACACCGAAGAAGCGACCATTAATCAATACCATGGAGCTGATAGGAAGCTCTGCCGACTGTTGGTTGGTTTTTAAAGAGTGTGCTGACTGATGCTGACGCTGCCCGGGCTCATCGATTTCATGTTTCAGTGCCAAAGTCGTGCTTGAACTCACCACTTTAAATAAAAAGTGATGAAATGACAATACGCTGCATTCATGCGTCTAAGGACTCCTTTGTGAATTATGAGGTAAAGTGAGTTAAGTGTGTGTGTGTGTGTGTGTGTGTGTACAGGGTCATTTCAGTGCAGTCTAGTGACTTTTGTTCATATGTAAATGACTCTTCTCGTGCTTTCAGTGAGGATTTCAAACCAGGCACTTGTTAAACATAAGAGTCTTTCACTTAGCCAACAAAAAACAAGCAGCCGCAGTGAATTCTTGGTGCGTGATACTGACAAGTGAAGATCATTTTTTCTTTCATCTATCAATAATCAAACAAATGTTACTGAGCCCAGAAGCTCTCTTGATAAAAACCTTCCCCGTATTGATGCCGACCTTCATTAAGAGCTCATGGGGCTAATTCAGCTCTCAGTGCAATGCTGAGCCGCGTGGAGCGCTGATTTCAGAGGCTTAGAGGCTTGAAGCCTGCTGCGAGTCTGTCCACACCCTGACCATTTCTGTCCAAACAGCTGTTCTGCATCAGCAGTGAAAAGCCACATATTTGCTATGACATCAGTGCTTTGATACGAAGCAGATTTGGAGATAAGTCACCTCCTCTGTTACAGACAGACAGGCCCGTAAAGAAAGTGACCTTCGATCGGAAACCACGTGCTGGAGCGTAACGGGTCCACGGTCAAACACACACGCGCACAAACACACGTAGAGAGACGCGGTTGGTTGCTAAGATACGGCTAATTTACGGATATTGTGCATTAACGTGAACAAACACACCAATGATCAAAAAGTTTGCTTTGCTTTTTCTGTGAGCACACCTGGGGTAAGCAACGTATGGACATGAAGCTAGCTGTAGCTCCGCCCCCTTCACCTGGCTCCCAGTCTCTCCTTTAGATGATCGTCTTGATTTGTTGCTCTTCCTTTTTTTGGGTTGCTTTGTCGTGTTTGTGGTTGCTGCTTAAGCAGGAAGAGCAACTTTTCCTCCTCCGTTGTCCAACACTGTATCGAGCTTTCACCAGCTGAGGGGGCGTGAACGAGCATCTACCTTTGTGGAGCAGCCAATAGGAACGCGCGCTCTGGGGAACTGGCTGAAAAGTGTTCATCACAGTCTGAATACAGAGTGAAGGAGAGGCGCAGCAGTCTGCTGTTCCTTCAGACCAGCTGAATTACAAAATGCTGGAAGGTAATTATGGGACTTTTGCCTGACGACGCCAAAAATAAACTGCCTACCTCAGCTTTACAGGTTTGCTCGTCGTCTCTTAGGAAGGAAAGGTATGAAAATATCATTTCTGTGTCCGCTTCTCAACTTCTGGACTAAAGAGGTGAAAACATTCTTCTCCGAACACAACAGCAGCCGTGCAGCATCTCTCCATTAGCTCACAGTAACTGTTGTAAAATCCAACCAAATAAACAAAGAATCTATCAGAGCGGACTGACCACCGACTCCGCAAAAATTGGATCCAGTTGAAAAACATTCTTCCTGTCAGAAGTGGCCATCATTCACCACTGTTCACTTTAAATAAGAGTACATGTAAAGACACAGCACAGCTGAGCCCCAGGAGAGAGCATCTGAGCGAGGGATGATATATTCCTGCGGCGTACGTGTAACCCCGATCCCGTCTCTGAGCATTATCCATCATCCTAACTGGAAGCCGAGAGCTGACGTGTTAGCAGCTCGTCTCAGCAGGTGCAAATGTTGCTAACACTGAACTGAGAACAGTGGGCTGGAGAGGTGGAGAACGTTACCCAGGTCCCAACTGGGGCTGAAAGTTTCCGATGTGAACGCCTCGGGTCAGAACACATGCCATCCTAAATCCCGCTTTAAGGTTCGTCTCCCGCGTCCCGCTAACGGGCTGCACTTTAAATCACTCACAAGACCGTCCAATAACTGTCCATGTGCAAAAAAAGCAAAGGACACGGCTGGTGAGGGATCAAAGGCCCAAGGAGCCGAATTCTTCAGATCATCAAAGACCCAAAAAGAAGCAGCGAGCTCCAGGACAGCTCAGCTTTACTATCTTCCTTTTCCTGTCTTCTTTCTTTCCCTCAAGCCCCAGGCTGCTTGTTTTCCCCACTTTTCTACATTACATTATGGCCGATCATCTCAGAATATATCATTTCATTTTCCACCTCAGTCTTTGGTTTAAGTCCACACGAGTGCAGCGTGAAAAATGGATTCATTTCCGCTGTTTTCATACGGAAAGCGAATCTAACTTTTCTACAATGGTCAAACGAATCTGTAAGTTTGACTTTTACAGTCTTTAAAATAGTTTCCATGCTGCAAAGATCGTGTAAAAATATGCAGACTAATTATTCAACTGTACGGATACATTTTAGCTGAAGCAAATTGATTTTTACACTGTAATGGAATGAACTGATACCAGTGGCTTTCAAGACGAGACACAAATCAATTTGTTTCCAGGCTTCGGGGAAAGGCAGCAGTCATGTCAGGTTTTTCAGATCTGTAGTTTCCATGTGACACGTTCAGAACGTTCTGATTTCTGTCATATTTCTCGTATTCAGAGGAAAGTTTAGCTCAGCCTGCAGGACTTTTCACAGCTCAGTGTTTTGTCTAATTAAAACTGCACTGAGACATGTTTGATTCTTTTGTGGCCACCTTACTAACTCTTTTTCTTTTTTCTACTCGGAGCATCTTATTCTACGTTTTTTCACTATGTAAGTCAGAAATATTCCAGGAGCTGGTTGGTCTGCGCTGGTTAAACGATGTGGAGCAGAAAGAGGCAATTAGCTCTGAACTTCATCCGGCTGACGCCTCGTTTAAGTTGTGTCTGATGTCGACCGGATGACGGACCACAGCGGAACTGTCTCGCTGTATGTCAGCACACGTGACTGTTGTTTTAGGACACGCTGGAAAACATGTGAGCCTGTGCTTCACAACGCCAGTTCAACAGTTTTTCACCGTATTTTTTAATGATACTGGTCGACACACAGGTGTCGTTTCTGTAAAAGTCAAATCGAGTTTGTCTGCTGAGGTTGATTCACACAGACATACGGTAGTAAAACGAAAATAAGCTTGTAGAGACGAGTTAGTGTAAGAGGCAAGTTTTAAGGTTAATGTTCTGAAGCCTTCACTTCCTGCATGAGAACAACATCAGCTGAAGAGCTTCCAGTCTGAGGTTCACCTCCATAATTATTGGTTTTTAAAAGGGCTGAAAATGTTGGAAAAATGTCTCATTTTAATTATTTTTTCATATTATGATCACGATGTAATTTGTGACGACAGAGTTAATGATCATTTTAACATCATTGTTCTCATTTTCATTGAAAAAACAAAACGTACTGAAGTGATTCTGGTGTGATTCTTGTTCTCTTCAGTCCCTTCGACATGACGACTCTGCATGATATTTGAATTTAAATGTATTTTGACACACACCTTTCTCCTTCAACGTATTTGGACCTCCCTGCCATTAAAAAATGGCTCAGCTCGTGTTGCCATTGTTGATTAAATTCCAATTGTGCGGCCCAAGTTGTTAGCAACGAGCTAAAACATGCAAAGCCACTTGTCTTGGTCCTATGTGTTATAAATATAATTAGAGCTTTTGGATCATTACATGGATGTTCGACCTAAACGGCCACGACAGTCTTCTCGTTCCCCTGTTTGTCCTCCATGCTGTGTTATTTAATTAAGACCTCATGCTGGTGTTTTTTGGTTTTTCACTGACGTATGCCCTCATCTCTCTCGTCTCCTGCAGGACCTTTATGTTCCCCTCTTAAAATCCATGTCTCTCATCTCTTCCTTTTGTATTTGTTCCGCTCCAGCTGGCTTTGTGAATAACTTCTTCCCTCCGTCTGTTTCCATTAGCCCGTCTGTTACCCCACTTTCCGCCCGACCTCCGCTCCCGACGTCTTTCGGTACCCCAGCATCAATCACGCCAGTCCAGATATTCATCGCCATCCTCATCATGTCATGCCTGCACCACTGTCAGCATTACTCACCTTCATAATCCTCTCACAGGCTCATATTCATCACATCATCATCATCATTCACTCACTAACTGATCCCGTTAAAGACAGTTTGGATGCGTGTGTGCCCCACAGAGGAATCTGCGCGCCGTGCCAGCGTGTTTCCTCATGATTTCCAGGAGATAAACTGCAGCCAGAGCTCAGCTAATGCTCCTCCTTTTTATTACTTTTCCATTTTTTCCTCTCCACCTCATTCTTAAGACTCATCCCCACTCACACTCACTGCTTGTCATTTTCAGTTTTTCATATGACTGACATAAGCCGAGCGTGCATCCAAACCACATATTTTATCAGCGAACCAAATCCGCTCATCTGTTTGGGACTGAGACTGTGTGCCAGAGCTAAAAGGCACAAAGGCAGCGTGTGTGAGAGAATTTCACACTCAGTGCTGAGGTGTGCAGCGTTCACGGGCAGGTAAACCTTATTTTTGGCCTTGAATCCGTCAGGAATTTGATACTGTGATCTAAATCCGTTGATACAGCCGTTTCCAAGCCAGCATTCAACACATTTGCTCCTGTTTCCTCTGAACTTATGAGTAAACGGTTCACCGCTTCCTGCCAACTCCGAGGGCTTAACATTACCGTCCAAATATAATAAGTCAAAAATATCCCAACTTGTTGCAAAGGAGCACTGGATCAAATGGCCTTAAGTAGCTGATTTGCAGTAAGAAGCTGTGTTCGGCACTTCCTCCCAACACCTGTTAGTCGCAGCTGCAGCAGCTGGGACGTCTCACACACACCAACGAGCTGCAGCAACAGGCCTCTACAAGTGGCTTCAGGTTTGACCTATATTTGTCCTCCTGCTCTCCCAGCAACTCTCTGCTCCACGTTCACACCCGTGAACCAGCCCGGCCACGGCAGGGCAACACCAACCTCTCCTTCTGGAGATTCTAAAATAAAAAGAACAGCCGCAAGAGTTTTCAGAAGGTGTTTTCCAATCACTGCTCGTTGTAGAGAAAACAAGCCGTGACCTCCGTCACCACATGTATGCTAACAACCTGTGACCAGCAGATGGTTAGCATAGCTTTGAGAGCGGGCACAAACAGCTAGCGTGGCTCTCTGCAAAGGGAAAAACAAAACATGTCATCGACACACTCAGATCGTGATACAGGTTAAACAAAGGAGATCTAACGTGTTGTGGAAGGTGTGTGCTGATGGTCGGAGAATCTTTGGACAGAATCAGGCTGTTTACTCCCCCGCTCCTGGCCTTCGTGCTAAGAGAAGCCAAACATTACTCGGTCCAATTTTTAATGAATACAATCAGTCCTTTTCTTTTACCTCCAGGCAAAAAGAATGAGTCCGTTCTCCAAAATGTCAAACTGTACCTTAACATTTTGTTTTTCCTGTAAATCTTCGTCATGAAATCTGAGACCTGTTGGTCTTTGGTCTAGAAAAAGATAAGAAGCACAGTTGAGCGAGTCTCTGTGGCCTGTGGTGTTGTAGCAACAGCGGCATTCCCTTTGAGCGAGGCTCCTCGTCTCCCACAACTTTCAGATGCCAACCTGGGAGAGTTAAGGGCCCGCCAAGGAATTCCTGCTAAAAGCCAAGTCCAGTGAACCAGACTATGTGCACTACAAGGCAGCACAAATCAATCAGTGAGCAAGAAAAACGGCTTCTGTAAGTCATGAGGAAAAGCTCCCAGCAGCCTCTAATGTAGCACTGGCAGCTTATCAGTGACTACATCTGTTGCCGTCTTCGATGAAGATATACAGCACGAGGCCTCGGCAGCCTCTCAGCCGGCACATTTTTTGCACTTTAGCACTTTCAGTCCTGCACCGCAGAGATCTTGAGCTCCTTCTCAGACCTTTAGTCTGCCTTCTGTCTTGTTGGGACTTAAGAAGTTGGGCGAGGGCATCGAGAAAGGCAAATTCTTCTTTTTTCTGTTGGAGGCTGTCAGTGCTGAGCACATGCTTCAAGATTAGGTTGAAGTTTGAGGAAGAATTATTTCAGCCCTGTAATGTTGGAGAAAAAGGAAATGGACATAGAAGAAAAAAGGACTACGGTTATGACAGCCAGGGTTACTTAAAACTAAACATTTTATCGCAGATGTAATTCAAACTGTATAATTGCTCTTCAGCTTTCTTGCTAATCTGCGTATAATGGAAAATACTCTACAGTTTGAATCGTTGTCAGCACCGTTACTGAAGCATTTCATAAGGAAAGAGACGGCGCCTGCTCAGTCTGCCAGCTCCTTCTAACTGCTATTTGGTTTTTTTTTTACTCCGCAGCTCCTTTTTTTGCAAACTTTTAATCCAAAGACCTGGAGGAAACTTTAAAAGTGAACAAGCTATGTGGCTCTGTTGGCCACCGTGACGCTCTGCTGGAGCAGAGACGCCTCAAATGCATGAGCTGCAAAAAAGTGCTGACATGGAAATTTATGGGGTCTGGATTAGCTCGTTGATACGTACGACAGCTTGAGTGAATGTTTGGAGAAAGAATAATTGAATGTAAATTTGTTTGGATGTGTAACTAGACATTCCTGTTCCTGTCCACTGAGCGCCACAGCAGCATGGAGCAGCAACTCTCCGATTGTATCACACAAGTGAAGCAGGGCGAGCGAAGTTACAAAGAACTGGAGACAGAGAGAGAGAGGGACTAAGAGAACGAGGGACGTCTAAACAAAGACAGACGGCGGTCTGGGTGTGAGTTGGTGTGTAGGCGGTCGGAAATGTGGGGGCAGAAAATATACGACTGTAAGCGTCCAGACATGCAGACTTAAGTGGGAAAAGTCCTCTTGGCTACGTCGGAGAGAAGATGACTTATATCAAAGGAGTGAGTCAGCGTGTGTGTGTGTGTGTGTGTGTGTGTGTGTGTGAGCGACAGGGGGATTCGTGTTGGTATTTTCATGCTGGTTGGATGTTCGCACTGCAGGGAGTCTGACCCACATGTGTGTCACCCACATCTGGTCACTGACGGTGGGAGTGTGTGTGTCACAGTGACATGTTTACTGAGTGTTTGTCGTGTTTCAACCATGGGGGGGTTTTGGTGACTGATGCCGATTTTACAGGAAAAATTCACAGATTAATGATGCAGTGAATTTTTGAGCTGAAACTGAAATTACACCTTTTCTGTTTGGATTTTTGATGGATTTTGTAAGAATACGACGATGCAAAGGTCCTCAGAAGGCTGCGTGCTCTGACAAATAACCTCAGTAAAAAATATTCAACATAACAACATTTATTATACATTGCTGAGCATTTCTAGAAAAAAACCACACACCGGGAAACTAAAGAATGAATAAAAATAAAGAAATAAACATCAGTAAAGTTTAGAATCAGTCACCTGCTGACTGTAAATCCTTTTGTGCATTCGATGCTCTGCAAACAAAACTCTACAGCAGCACACAGCAGCAAACAAACACCACACACTGACATTTCTGCGCTAGGCCGATATCAGCCGACAACCTCGGTCGACTCATTTCTACTGATGCTGGTGGAGTGTGTCGTGTTTTTCTGTGCGAAAACATCTTTACGTTAGTTAGTTTATTTTTAAATTTAAAAAAGGATAAATTCAGCATGAACCTGAGTGAGCCAGAGATGTGAGGAACGACTCTGTGCGAGGTCAAAGGTCACGTGCTGGTTTTCTATAAACAAGAGGTCAGTGGTTGAGATTTGCCCTGCTTTGTTCCGGCGCGGTCAAACCTGAGCACACAGAACTGACGGACGTGATGACATCATTATATCAGGGATCCCATGTTAACTATCGACCGTAAATCTGCTCAGCACTAACGGCTGAAAAGACTTCACCGCACAGGAAATACATTTACGAGTGTGCGAGTGTTTGGCTGCTGGACACACTGACCATGAGCCCAACACGAGGTTATCCAACATGAATGTTACAGATGAAGCCAAGCAGGTTCAATCCCACAGCGTGTAAACACACACACACACACACACACACACGCACACAGCCAGAAGCCTATTTGTAAATCTGTGTGTGTGTGTGTGTGTGTGCCTGAAACCCCCTGTGGCACAAAATGCTCTCAAGTTCAGACTGGTGTGCACACAAGTCAGCGCACAGGACTGTAACCTTCGAACACAACGGGCTCCGGAGTGTTTTTGTCTCAGGTCTGCCATTGTGTTACCAATGATGGAGGAACAAGGCTCCAAAGGTTCACCTTATTAATTACTGATTGGTTTTATGATGTCCTGATCACAAAGTTTAAACTGGCACTAGCAAAGGTTCGCCCACAGAGCAGCAAACGTCTGAATCCTCTCTGCGCCCTCTCTTCACCGCTCAGCACTGCCGCCCCAGTTTATCAGACAAACATCTAGTTGTGATTATTCATGATGATGCAGCAGACAAAACACCAGAATCGTGATGTGTTACAGGACTGTGAGCGAGGTGATATGTTACCATTTTTTTTTAGTCTGATTTTATGAAAAACTGTCATTGTACCAAAAACTACGGTGGCCCTGAAGTGCCAATCCCAATCTCAAAATGAAAACACAACCACAAACAGAAACTAACACAACTGTTTCCTCTTTTTGTAGTTGTTTTTATTTTGTAGTTGTGTTTTTTCTCCTGTTTATTTGTTGACATGTTTTGTGACATGTTTTCCTGTTGCGGCTGTGTTTTCATTTTGTGACTGTGATTGGCACCAACCTGGTGCATGGCTGCTCCCGTTTGGCGAATGCGTTTCTCTTTCGGCCAGTGTGCTTTAGTGATCGTTAGAGGTCATGTGTGTCATGAACGTGTTTGGATGTCAGCAGCTGTTCTGCTGTCGTCTCAGTAAGTCAGTCAGGACAGAACAGGATGAAGGATGTAGCTGTGTCTGTGGGAACAACGGTGAGAGGGATGAAGACTTCTCTGGGCTAAATCACAGACCACACAGAACTCAGGAACTTCTCACTGCATTTCCAAATATTTATTTTTAAATAAAGTAGTCCTGTCAATCTATTCAAATATGTCATGGCGATTAACTGCATGATTTCCATAACTAACGCGCGACTGATAGCAAATTAATCGCACCTTTTCAAATTGTCAGTTCTAAATGTACATGTAAGGAATATTTTTCAAGTTTTAAATACTCTTGTCAACATGACAGTGGAAAAATATGCCTGCTTTATGCAAACATATTCATTATTACTGTATTTTTATTGTA
>JAQLOL010014306.1:0-11825 GCA_029783665.1 Naso thynnoides
AAAAACTGTAAAACGTGTGACCCACAGGTGTTGAACATAGGCTGCAGTCTGCACACCGCATCTGGCACTATTCTCACAAATGGTCTCACACGCATAATAAATAAATGGGCTAACGTTTTACTGAACAGGGAGTCGCATTTCTTTCTCCTTTCTTAAAATCTTTTTCATCATTTTAAACTGCAAACTGAGACCGCGGAGGATCTGAACAGAAAACTGCGTCTTGTCAGACGCAAATTAAACTAATAAATGAAGCCAGCGACGCTGTTTGTGCGCTGCTTTGATCCAGAAATGACATTTCATCAAGGCTAAGAGGACACGAAGCAGGGCTTTGATTTTTTTTTTTTTTTTTTACGCACAGGCTGTTCCGTCTTTTACGGAAGGATGCTTGAACCAAACTGTTTTTTACATAGATTGATGAATCTTTGGTAACGACAAACGCACATAATTAAACGAAAATAAGCTGTCTGTGATCCAAGCTGGACTCATTTGGACAAATCGGCCTAATTAATTAGGAAGTCATAAAGCATGTAAGTGCAAAAGTTGACTTTCTTTCTCTTCTTTCATTTCTTTTTTTTTTTTAATATAACCTTATTTCCTTTTTATTCGATCGGGATTAAATGATGAATTTAAATTTCGACACGCTCTTGACCCTGACATCACTGGCGGTGAGACAGGAGGAGTAAATCGAGTAGCTCTGGGTGTCATGTCCATCACTGTGGGCTGCAGTGTCAGATGCATGTGAGTTGACAGACTTCATGTCTTCAGTCTGCAGGACGCTCCTTTGACCGCACAGATGTGAGCGCCGGCCGACACTTCAAACCCAAAAAACATTCCCCAAAACAATGTTGTGTTCTCACTCACCATTTTCTAGGGTTTCCTGGACGTTTGCATTTCTCAGAGTGCACTGAAGACTAGAAGCGCAGTGAAGTCCTCTGATTAAACACAGTTTTCAAATAAGTCTGCCAATTCCTTGTGTCCCGCAGTAATTTTTGCTCTAATCCCCGGAGGTGAACAGCAGAAAAGGTCCGTGAAGCACCGTGAGGACTGTCCGGTAAGCTGCTGTGGAGCTCCTCTCTCTCTCACTGTCGGTTGGTGCTCCGGTAAGCCGGTGGTATCCGCTCGCCTCCTGTGCATCCACTGTGGCTCCTCTCACTGAAGAAGTAACATCCTCAGCAGCTCATCCAAAATCCTCGGGTCGTGTCGGCCACACATCGGCTGTTTCCGGAAACACGATGGTGTAATAATAATCCGTCAATGACGTGCAAGCTTTTTTGGCAAATCGCTGAACAGCTGTTTGTTTTTCAGATCCACGAAAGTGATGTGTCTTCTTTTGAGACAAACTGGTGGAAAAAGTGTACATTTTACACGAATTTTAAAGGTAGACTGCCTAACGTGGGCGACAAGACTGTGACATGGGATCGATTCCCGCACTTAGCAGCAGTCAGTGACAGCGGGTCCACCTGTTGGTGCCCTTCAGAAACATCTACAGGAAACCCTGGCGTTAATGAGCCGCTGTGTGGTTGTTCCCTATGAAGCTCTTAGTGTTTCTATTAAATAAAGAATAAGTAATTAATAAAATTACTTATTTAATTTTACAGTTTTTTTTTATTTAATTTTTTTTTAATTCTTTATTTAATTTTATTCTTTTTTTTTTTAGAATTTTCTAAAACAATCAAGTGCAGGTTTAAATAAACTGTGAAAACAGCTAAGTGAAACAATCAGGCCTAAACGCGAATTAATTTGAGAAACTATTGAAATTCAATGAATCCTTAAGAAATTTTTATTTAAATATAACAGAATTCATAATAATAATTGTAATAATAACAGTTGTTGTTGTTGCACCTTTTTTGTTTCTAAGAAAAAGCCTGGGAACATCTTTCTCTTCACCAACAGATCGAGTTAATAAGTGTGTTTTCCTAAAAAAAATTCTATTCTCGTGTTCTTGTTTAGCCTCATTGTTGTTATTCAGTGTATTTCTACAATAACTGTATTTATTGCTGTATTTACACCGCTAACGTTAGCTCTCCCTTCTTGCCATTACTGTTTAGCACTTTATTTTACGTCATCAACATTGACATAGTCCAGCCAGTGGCCATATATTCTTATTTTTTAAATCGTTTTTAACTGGCTGGATGTTAAGACTGATCTGCAGAGCAAAACAGAAGCAAACTGACGTGATCAAGATGGTTTTGAGTCAGGCTGTTATTTTTCTGTCATTCTACTCAATGTCACTGCATAATGTCACTTCTGTATTTCTCAGTATCACTTATTATGACAGGGTTGTTGTCACCACCTGCTCCCATTTTAGCCAACCACATGTCCCCTGCCTCTCTTTAAAAAACAAGCTCAACTCCTCCACCAGAATCAACCAGTTAGCAGCATAACTCAATGATTAGTGGGAGCTAACTAAATCAATAACAACGTCATTATTGTGAATCTACGTACTAGTTGCACCTGGTAATAAACTGGATACAGATACTAAAATTGTCATCTTAAAACATTTTATTCACCTTATCAAGGCTCTGAAGCTGTCAGGTTGACAAAGCACACTGAACAATGCTCTGCCACTATCTTCCTAAAGTGAGCAAATGCAGTATTTGTAGTTTACCTAATACAGCTGCAGTTCATATCCATATTCGAGGTCAGTCTCATTCCCAGCACATTAACTACTGACACTTTACCACGCCCCTTTGGCATCTCGTGACAGATGCAGAGGGCACCCTTTAGCATTTTAGCTTGTATTGATGAGTCTAGCACATTAGACTAGCTTGACCTTTGTCTGCTCAGCAGCTTTTGCTCCGTATGTCAGAGCAGAAAATGAATCCCTTAAAATTTCTGGCTATGGCAAGTGTAAGAACTGTAAGACTGTTATTTACGTTGGCAGTAGTGACATTTGATTTCACCAGTTTGAGGTCATTAAAATTTTGTAGTTCCCCTGAGCCACTGGAAAATCTTACCAGTGATGACTATTTTTAGAGAGACTAGATTTAGATTTAGATTTTTTCTTTATTTGTACAATTTTCAGACTCAGATTAGCAATTTATGCAGTACTTTATGTATTTCTTCATCCTCTCATGCTGTTTACTGGCTGGTTTGCTTCTGGCACGTATTTGAGTCTGAAATTACATGGAGTTCTAATCTGAGTCTAAAAATAACATAACGTTGTAAATAAATAAGTCCCAACAAGCACCCAGGACCATTTAGGGTTGTTGGAAAGTTTATCTCATGACTTTAGGCAGAGGCTCACACTTAACACTGACTACCAGTATTTGAGCTAAGATAATTAGCGGTGGGCGAGCTCTGCCCGTCTCCTCCTTTTTTGTGTACACACAGTCGAAAGAATGGTATTTATATCTCCTTATCTAAAACTTGGGAGGGAGGCAAATAAGAAAAAAGAAAAAAAAAAGTTTTATCCCTTTCAGTCACATCTTAAACACAATTAAACTGGCTGTATGGAGGTGGTGACCAGGAAACAATGTGAGTTTTGTTATAAATTTCTTAGACTGTGGAAGACCTGATCTGATCAGAAGAGACAGCATCTCTCCAAGTCTGGATGGAGTGACTCTCAAATCTAAAATCTGGACCAAGTTCACCAGCACACTAGAACAATGACAACCTAGAGTTGAGAACAAGAGGCAGAGTTGCCGTCCTTCCCGCCTTTTTGCCCTTTCAGCAGGTACCTAAATCAATTTAGAAACAGTGTCTGCCCCAGACCAACTTACTTAATTCAATCAAAAGTAAAGAGGAGTTACTCATAAAAACCTACTTAAAATCAAAATCTCAACTGCAGCATTACATCAAAGTAAAGTAATTGTTGATACCTCTTTAGATTTCTGTCATCTTGAGCTGTTTTAGTAAATAATATGATTCATTATGTGTTCGCTTTTTAATTTTATCAAATTACTAGAATTTATGCCACTTGACCAGTAGTCTACTCACTTTTTGATACAGTGACATGGGATGTGCTGTGTTTTAGGCTGAGCAATAACTATTGGACCCACTTTGTAGAACACAGACACGCTGTGGGGATGGTGGTGAAGAAGGGAATTTATTGTAACTGTGCTGAGTGGAATGGCAGGGTGAAATACAAGCTCTGGGAAAGGACGACAGGCTGGCTCAGAGAGGCAGACAAGCAGGGAAGGTGTGCAAGGAGCAAACTTGGAGCTGGCACGGTAGGCTGGTGACAGTAGTAAGCTGTCATAGACAGGAGGAGCGCTGGTGCTGTGGTTGGTGTAGCATTACATGGAGCAGGAGACAGGCTGGATTGTTAAGGATCTGTAAGAAGTAACATTGACAACGAACACTACAGTCAAACTGTGAGTGTAGCAAAGAGAGTAACTACCACTGCAGCTGATGGAACCATTGGGCGACTTGTGGCATAAGGACCAGGCTTAAGAGCAGGAGATGTCGAGGTTGTTGCAGGTATGCAGCTGAACAGCCTAGCAAAACAAAGGTGATCACGCACAGCCATACACACACACACACACACACACACACACACACACACACACACATACAGAACACAGAGAGGAGAGGGAGAAACACAGGGCACATAGACAAAACAGAGAAAACAGTGAGGCATGGCAGAGCCAAGGCAGGGTGACTTATACAGGCTGGCAAGTGTAGCCTTCTCACTGTGCAATCTGGCTGTTTACTACATCAAACAGACAAAAAAAAAGTTGCTTTCTGTGCTGAAAGTCCTTCTTTGCTGGACATCTTGAATCTGCTGAATAGCAAAGCAAAGCAAAACTGTATTTATATAGCAGATTTCATTCCAGGTGGAAGCACAGTGTGCTTCACAGGGTGCAAGCCACCACGGGGTACAGCCATCAAAACTACAGTGTACAGAATAAAATTAAGTCATGAGCAGGCCCAATTAAGATAAGCGCATAATTAAACAAGACAGACAGTTGTATCATGTGAACAGCCAAGAGACCCAATGCCTTTGCAGGTTGCATAGTATGACCAAGGCTTAACATCACTGGGTAAGCTGTTCCAGTGACTTGGAGCATAAAAGCTACAGAGCAGCCAGTTTTCAAAGAGACTCTGGGAGTCACCAGTTGAACTGTTTCAGATGACCTAAAGGGTCTGTCTGTTAGTAGCTCACAAGCATGTCATAGAAATATGAAAGTGCCAGACCATGGAGGGCCTTAAAACAAGTGTAAAAATTTTAAAATCAATTCTAAAATGTACTGAAATCCAGTATAATTCCTTCAGCACAGGTGTTATGTGGTAATATTTGTGTTTTTTTGGTTAAAACTCTAGCAGATGCATCCTGGAATAGCTGTAGCCCATTGAGGTGTTTTTTTAGGTATTCCTGTGAGCAAGGCATCATGGAAGTCCAACCAACTAGAAATAAAAGTGTGGACGAGTTTTTCAGCGTCATCCTGAGTTAAAAAGTACCTCATTTTAATTATGTTTCTTTAATGATCAAATCAACTTTTAATTATGCCTCTAATGTGGCTCTGGAAGGTAAAGTCAGTGTCCACAATGACACCAAGGTTTATGACCTGTGTTACATTTTACAGAGACAGATATGATAATCCAAAAATACACTGATACATTCTGTATCAGCGGGGCTCAGGCTATCAGGGAACAAGGAAATATACAGTTGGGTGTCATCAGCATAACTGTGATAGCGCACATTACGTTTCCTAATCAGTTGACAGATTGGTAACATATACAAATTAAACAAAAATGGATCTAAAATAGACTCTTGGGGAACACCACTTGAGATTCAAAGATGTTTGGAGCTAAATTCCCAAGACAAACACTAAAATCAAGTTCTTTGAGGTAAAATAAAAACCAGTCCAATACTGACCCTGATAGGCCAACCCACTTCTCCAGTGTCTTGATTAGTATATTGTGGCCCACAGTGTCAAACACTGCACTTAGATCCAGTAATATCAAAATGGAAACTCTACCATTGAAACATTTATTCTTAAAGGACAACTTCGGTCATTTTACACATACATCGGTTTGTTTACAGGCAGGTAGTCGAAACTAGTAGATCCTCTCGGGAGAGAGAGGAGCCGTAGTTAAGCACCGCTCCTCTCTCTCCCCCTGCCACTGTCATGCGCAGTGTGTGTGCTGCAGCCTCACACAGCAATCTAGCATTAGTTGCTAAATGGTTAGCACTGAATAGACATTGAAACAAAAATGCTGGAATACAGTTTCTGTCTGCAAAGTTCACGTTTTCGTCTCTTTGCCAGTGAGGGAGTAAGCCGGAGTGATACCCTGCTCGAGGATCTACTAGTATCGACTACCTGCCTGTAAACAAACTGGTAAGAGAGACTGCTTGCACAAACACACTGTTTTAACCATGTTTGTATTCATTTTGAGTCATACACGCTAAAGTGCTGTGTTGTAGGGTGTCTGCTGATGTTGCATGTCTTTTGGGGTTTGATTTGGAGTATGTTAAGACGCTGAAAACACAGTTTAAAAATCTGCCCCCACGGCTTAGTAGTAAGTGCTGCGTGAGGACAGCTATGTGGCTGGACCAAGTGTTGTCGTGTCTTCGGTAATAGCAAGTCTCGGGTAGCTTGCGCAATAGAGCTGCATGTGTAAAATGACCGAAGTTGTCCTTTAAGTCATTGCCAACTTTGACCAAGGTTTTTTCTGTACTGAGGTTGTGGCAAAAGCTTAATCAGTAGGGATCATGTATTTTGTTGGCTGCAAGGTGATAAAACAACTGTTTTTGAACAATAATTTTATTAAGAAATAGGTTAGTACATCTGCACCTGCACATACATCTGCAGATCTTGGACAGAGAATCCTACACTTTAACTGAAAGAAAAGATAGTCAACTACAAAGCAATAGTGGTGGGTGGCTCAATTCTTTTCACAGTATCAGTTCCTCGAGTTTTTACATGTAAATACACCGAACCTTTCGGACCTTTCACATTTTGATATTTGACATTTTGATTTTTTCTCAGTTTCAAGTTATAGGTGCAGACTTTGTTCAGCTACTGTCCAAATTTGAAAATGGCCTGATGAGCCTTTCTTTTCCCCTTTTATTTAATGTCCACTTCAAATTTTGTTTATGCACTTTAGTACAGTCCAGATTTCTTAAGAGTAAATTAGCTTGATACCAAAACACACCAACACTTTTTTCGTCAGTTATTTAGAACAGCGCTGCACTGTTGAGCGCAAAATACAGAACGGTTTGGTGTAAAGTTAGTTGCAAAAGTCTTCTAAAGCAAAACCATGTGCAACTAATGTGTAGCAAAATCTATCATTCATTCAACTAAGGCGATCACACAGTTAAAAAAAAAATATATATATATATATATTATTAAGACATCAATGCCAGCAAGACCAATGAGTGATTCTTTCTTCCAGCATCTGTCTCTCAGAGCAGTCCATAGCTTTCACTCTGCTGACTCTATGTACAGCCATTTGCGGGCAGTAGGTATCTGTTACATCTGCAGTCCCTGACTGGAGCGAAGATGCAAACCCTCAAACCACACTTACACACACCAGATACTTTGATTAAAAATTTTGCAAGAAGCACCACGCTCGTGTAAAATGACCACAGAAACATCTGAGGGTAATTTATTGCCCAGATCATAGAAATGTGTATCCAGTTTGTTGCAACGAAGATCACAATGAGGATTACAATGGCAACTATTTCAATAGCAGGTATTTTTAATGAAGAAAATCAAAATCCAATTGAATCCAATTAAATCCCAGTGTCAGCTGGGATTGGCTTCAGCCCCTCTGCAACCCTGCAAAGAATAACTGGGTAAGGATGATGAATGTATTAATAAATATGCATAAAGAAGGCAGAAGGAAAGTGAATGACATGCATGGGTTGAAATTGAACCCAGGCTGCTGTAATGTAAAAAGACATCGGCAAATTTTCCTCCGAGAAAAACTCTCAGTGCGTGTTGATGGGCAGTGCCTGTGTTCAAAGGGGATTTAAGTACTGAATGTATGACTTTGGCTCAAGAGGCAGGCTCTCTCACTTAAAGATGGAGCTGGTAAGACTGCAGAAACTGTCACAATCAAGCTAGATCTTCAAAGTATCCAACCAAAAAAATACCACCCCTTCAAAGAGTCTACCTCCAAAGCCACTCCCCCAAAACCAAACTGTTGTTGACGCTGCTTTTACTTCTTTTGCTATCCAACTTTGGTTTATAGCCTTCTCCACTTCGGTCTTTCTCTTTTTGCTTTGTTTACCTGGGGAAGCTGCTGTGGGAACAGCTGGTAATGGAAAGTGTGCTGCATTCTCTCTGTCATTCTTCTCTGTATGACTGGCTCGCTCAGCTGTAGCTTTCTGCCCAGAGGCTAGATAAGACTCCAGTCACACAAAATGAATGCACTGGTAGAGTGTGTGAAGGCAGGACTGGCAGGTAGGCCTTCCTGTGGATTCATTCAGGCCATCTAAATTGATAGTTGGTTTGACATAATATAGCCTTGCTGTGGCGGCAGGCAATGATTTATTTCTTTAATTTTATTTTCTCAGAGCATTTGATTATTGCCATCAGGCTGTTACGAGGTTTTCTACAGATATGACAATAAGCCTCTAAACACAATGACCCTGTTTTCAAAACAAAACCATGAGTAGGCCTGTCACGATAACAAATTTTGTTGGACAATATATTGTCCCAGAAATACTTGCAATAAACAATATTATCATCACCGACATTTTAAGACAACTTTATGTCACTGGTATGATGACATAGCATAATAATGCAAGTACACCCTTTAAAGAGCAATGAACTTTTAATTCCACATTATTATTAATGTATTTTATGTTTTGTAATTAATTATTCTACATACATTAAAAAAATTACAGATGCCCAAAACAATAATCAAAATGGCCTCTCAGGCCGCACTCACATTGGGCAATTCGAACCATACGTGAGCACGACTCCCAAAGTCCAGTTTGTTTGACCAGTGTAAGAGCTCTATTTCATGCTCAAGCGCGGCACGTTTTTTCGGCCCTGGCACTGTTGGACGAGGTGGGCTTTGGCAAGGTGTGAATGCAAATGCACGCGCACAGACATTTCAGTGACTGTTTGCCGAAGATTCACTTTAAATTCAGGCAGACAACAGCATACAAAGTCCAGATAAAGAGCAGTGGAAACTCACGACTGTCTTTTATATCGTGAATACCAGAGAACAATTGAACAATGTCATTACAATGACGCATTCGCGCTTCAGTGGTGTTTATGAAATGGTTAACTATACAGAGGATGACCGAACAAGATTCCAGACACTAATAAAATTTTCTAAACATCTTTGCAGCAGTGGATGCACCAGATATTCATGTGATGCAAGCAGGTGCGCCCAGCATCACGGAAACAACATTGAAATGTATGGGGGTTGCTTAGCTTGTCAAGTTTCAGTGTTAAATCCCAAACAAATTGAAATTTCAATGATGTAGAAGGTTTTTTTGGTCAGCTCTGGTCCTGTATCCTGATCGCAAGCAGTAATAGCCCACAATCAATTTAGTTTAAAAACTCACAAGCTTGTTTTCTCACAAGCTATTGGTTAACTTAGCTATTGGTGATTAAAATATTAGATGATGATTTTTCTGAATGTTTTGCTGCTTTTGGCACAGCCTCTACTTCTAGGCACAGACGGAGGCGAAGGCGAGCTCACCTTAGGTGTCTAATAAGACATATTTTGTCAATTTGCCAATCAACTTAGCTAACATAACATTAACATGCTAGCTAATGTAAGCAAACCAACAGTGAAACAGGACTCGACGGTCTGCCAACTTTGTAATACAGTCAAACTTTTAACAGGGATTAAACAAAGGTTTACACACTCTACTTAGATAAAAGCATATTAACGCCACACGGGATCGCTTCAGTTAATACTAGCAATTGTAGCATGACATAAAGTCCATCTGAGCTCCAGTGGCGTCGGGCTGTTGTGGCACTTGGCAACAATAAAACGGCAATATCGAGGTCAGAAATTTTTTTGAGTTCATGTCCATATATTGTACAATAAGTCAATACACTGATTATTGCGACAGGCTTACCAATAACATTTTCTCATTATGTCAGCCTGTAGTAAGGGTTTTAACAGAACAATGGACTAATTGATTAGCTGACTATGAAAACCATGTGTTGACTTTGTGCATTGTTTTGGACTATTGTTCATCTATAGTTTTGGTACAGTGCACTAATAAAGCAGAATCTAGGAAAGACTCTCTCCCAAGAAAACAGCCGTATTGTTCAGCAGTCAAACGGTACACCCAGCTGTATCAAGCCTGCAGGGGGTTCGGTGAAATCGTGGTTGATTGTGACATTCCTGTTAACAGCCTCACAGAGCTAATTGGGAACCCACTACCTATCACCTACCACCAACCCATTAGTTAACCCTTTACTGTTTTTTTGTTGACCTGATTGGAAATGTTCTTCTTTTTTTTTTTTAAGGTTAAAAAAAGCTAAGCTTTAGCTGCAGCAATTAATCAACCAGTCAACAACTACATGGGATTAAGAGCAGCATTATTTCCAAGAAGAGCTGATGGTTGTAATATTTTGGCTTCAATCAGTCTAGGCAGTTCAAGTTCTATTTTAAGGAGAAATATGCAAAATTGATTTACCGCTAGTGGTCGCAATTCTGTATCAGCTTTACCCCGGGCTTCTACTGGATGCATGTATGTTCCGGAACGGCTGCGTTGCATGTGCACTCCGTGATCTGCCGTCCGTCAACACCCACCGGCTGCATTTTTAAAGCGTTGCACAGCAAACAGCTTGAGTCGCGAGATTACGAGACTTTGTGGTAATTAAAATATAACATGTGACCAGTAACTGAAAAGCTCTGATCTGTTGACTTCAGGCCTGGTTCCAACCATTAAGACGTTTTGTTAGTGTATTACAATGAATTATGACCCGTCGTCAACGCAAAGTTTTTTTATTTTGAAAATCCACCTGATGTTTAATTTTGTTTCTGTACTTAGTTTCCTGTCCTACACGATCTAGTCTGTGCTGAATTGCCGCGTTGTGTTCCACCATCCGGCGAAAATAGAAGTCCTGCATTTCTGCTGTGGAGGGCTCCGGATCGCCGGATCGCAGCCAGTGGAAGCACACTGACGAATCAGCTCAACTGCCGTACTGGAGCGCAGACGCAATGCACACGCATCTGGTGGAATTTAGCGGTTACACCAAAAGGAATCTGCACATTAGCCACACCTCCCATTTCCCCTGGCACGCCACCTGCCCCACCCCCGTTCCCAGCAGCTCTCTGCTCAACAGAGGAAAGAGGCTCACCAGTGGCTAGCATTTGCTCTGTTGTCTACCACATCTTCTTGATGATAATTTCATGTTACTTCAAGCAATAAAAAAAAGGTCTATTTGTCTCTTTCTACAAACCATGGCGAGTTGGAATTTCAATCTCAGCACAATATGATGTTAGCCAAGCAAATCGTCGGCACTAGCTACAGCCAGACCTGTAGCCTCCTTCTTGGGCAGCAAAAGAGGCCAGAGCTCTGCTAGCGGTTAGTGTTAGCACGGCTGCCTCCTTTATCTACTCAGTTACAATGTGTATTTAAGATGAAAAAAACATCTATTTTTCTCTTTCTACAAAGCATGGTGAGTCGCAATCCCAATCACAACACAATATAACAACATTTATGCAATTATCAAACAGTTTATGATATTAGCCAAGTAATTGAGTAATCGTTTGTGCTAGCTCCAGCCAGACCTGTAGCCTCTTTCTTGGGTAGCAAGAGAGGCCAGAGCTCTGCTAGCAAGTAATGTTAGCTCTGCTGTCCCCCACAGCTACTTAGTTAAAATGTCAAGTGAAAAATTGTATATTTATCTCTTTCCACGATGTATGATGGGGTCAGAATCGAAACCATAACACAA